>BQNB010113792.1:0-20202 GCA_026074375.1 Tanacetum coccineum
AAAGTCATCATAAGCTTTGAAAAGTTTGGAAGCTGGAAGAGAAGAAGATAGCTCAAACTCACTAGTAACAACTGTCATGATTTATGATAATTACTCACTCTTAAAATTGTTGTGACTTTTGGTTCAATGAAATGTGGTATTTATAGGGGTTAGAATGGTTGAATTATGGTGCATTAGTTTTTTGTAAATCGATGAGTAGTGGCTATAAACTATAAATCATGTTTGAACATTTCTTTGGATCCGACAATGATCTTTTTTATAATTTTTGGGTTACAAGTTGTAACGATGTGTTATTTAATATGTTAGCGTTGGATAAACTCCCTACTAGGAACAATCTTGCTTCGAGAGGAATCATGGTTCCTTGCCACCTTTGTCCTATTTGTAATATGGAAACCGAATCCAGAGATCACCTTTTCTTCAGATGCTCTATAGCTCTTGACTTAACTCGTCTTTTGAGCCGTTGGTGGAATTTGCAAATCTCTCTCACGCTTGATTACATAGCTTGGGGGACTTGGATTGCAGGTCTTAGGCTAAAGAAGATGCAAAAGTTAGTGTTGGAGGCTTGTTTTACTTCCCTTTGGTGGCACATTTGGGTTTTCAGAAATGCCTTCGTGTTCTCTGACAAGAAGCCGCTCAAAGGATTGATTTTCGATAACTTTGTTTCTCAATCGTATGTTTGGGTAGTGAATAGGTGTAAGTCTATTAAGTGTACTTGGGTTGATTGGCTTAGAGACCCGTTAGACGTTTTTTCCATGTAATTGTTTTTGGCTCAGCTCTTTGCTAGCCCGTTCTAATAAAATCCGCCGTTCTAAAAAAAAAAGTCGACCATTATTAACTGCAATTCTTGGCTATGCCTCCGCACTTTACGTTTATCTGTTACGACTTGTTACTATCAAAGTCTTGATTCCTTATCAAGACTCTTACTTTCTTTTTGTTTTTTAGCAATTATAGTCTAAACTTGGGTTCAATCATTCACGATTTCATCACTCGAGTACGGAAAAAGTATTAGAGATATATTAGATTAGTTAGTCGAAAACCTGTTATGAGTTTTGAAGTAATTTGAGTTTCGAGATTATGAATTTGTACTCTATAAATACCGCATAATACTTACAAGTTTCACATCATCTAACACAAGCATAAATACAATAAAAAAATATATAGGTTATCTACCAATCATAGTGTGAATCATTGTAAAATATGGGGAACTTTCTTTCTTCTTACTTTCTTAGAAGATTTGTAAATCAGTTGAAAGGTTCTTCACCCAATAACTAACCACGTTTTATTCTTGATATTAGACGTGCCATCTAACTTATAACTTTTCATACTATTTTATTTGATTAACGATAAGATTTGTTTTCCTTTTGCATATAAACGTGGCTTAAGTTGAATCGTGTTTTGTGCGTCAAAAGTCAATTTTTTTTTTAATTTTTACGAAAGTGTTATTGACTTCGAAATGGGGTATCTGTTTACATTATGAGTCTCGTTATATATCTTGCCACGTGATAGTAATTAGTGATTGTTTTAAAACACCTGGAAATAATATTTCCAGATTGAGGAAATCAGGAAATTATATACGTTGTAAAAGCAAAGCTTTTCACACCAAAAAGTACATATAGTAAACCAGATAATTGTTTTGTAAAGATAAAAAGAAAAGTAAAATAATAGACAAAGTGAGTAGAGCCAAAGTTTTAACCATTTTCTTTCCGATGTCTTCCTTAGATGAACAGTAATGCAACCATAAAAGTGATCGAATCAATTTCGCTATATCACCTCAATTTTCTACCTCTTACATTAAATGCCGACTAAATGCTTATAGTAAGCGGACCACCCTCACAACCAAATACAACCCCACAAAAATAAATTAAAAAAAACACACACACAAGCCTTTATTTACTCGGTCGCCCGACAGACTAAAAGATTGAAAAAAAGGAGAGGGAACAATTATACGTAAGGGGGAGACGTGTCTCTAAGGAAGGAGACCGACCGAATGGTTTGGTTACATTACTATCAGTCTTAGATAATACAAATTATTACATTATTATTTAGGGTTTATGCACTTAATAACGACTTTTTTCAAAATTCCGTCGTAAACTCTAAAAAATATGAACAAATGTAACAAACTTTATAAAGTGTTCTAATATACACGTTATAATATGTTATCACTTTAAAAATAGTGATACGTGTTAGCATTTCTATGATGTTACACATTAAAAAGGGCATAATATAACTTATGAAAGTTGGTTGAGTTATTAATATTTTTTGAACTTTAGATGCTAAAATGAGACTTTATGAAAATCCGTTGTTATTTTATAACCTAAAACCCTATTATATAACTTATTAAAACTCAGTTTTTTTATAACTAAAATATTCACTCACATATCTGACATATCACTCATATAGTCACATATCTCACATCTCTCACATCTCTCTCATATCTCTCACATATGACTAATATTTACTCACATATCTCTCCCACACGTATCACTCTCACCTACTTTGTCACTTTTTTTCTCTCTCGGACATAGAAACCATTGATCGGAATTTTTGATCTATTTTTCGGCGGGTTTATGTTTTTTTGCTATGGATTGCTTGTGGTGGTTTTGTGATGGGATTGTTACGATTGTTAGGGTTTTGTTGTTTCATGGCATTCTTTATTTGTGTGGTTAATTATTTTTCTTATTTTGATTAAAGTTTGTGTTGTCTTAATTAGGGTTACTTCAGAAACGGTGGATCTTATTTTGATCATGTTGTTCAATTGTGTTATTAGGGTTGCTGGGGTTAGGGTTTGTGGGGAGCAGTAGTGGGATTGTTCCTTTTCATAAGTTATGTGATATAAACACATGTTCTTTCGTTGCCGATATCCATGTTGTGCGACGTTAATGATGGGTGTGCTTATCACCACTGGGTTTTAATAAGTTATAGGGTTGCTGGGGTTAGGGTTTGTAAGGAGCAGTAGTGGGATTGTTAATATAAACACAAGCTCTTTCGTTGCCGCTATCCATGATGTACGACGTTAGTGATGGGTGTGCTTATGAAGGCATAACGCGGCTTCATAAGCAGAAAGGCTTATTATAAAGCCATCTTGGTAAATTTCTAGCTTTGCACCACTACGATGTAAAGACCTGTCTTTTTGTTGTTGTTATCCATGCTATGCGACGTTACTGATGGGTGTGCTTATGAAGCCATATCGCGTCCTTAGAAGTAAAAAGGCTGTGTGATTTGTAAGTGAATATTTTTAAGTAAAAAAAATGTTGCCTTTCTGTGATATTAGCGCCCGTCCTTTCGTTGCCGCTATCCATGGTGTACGACGTTAGTGATGTGTGTATGTGAGTCATATGTGACTGAGGTTTGTAGTAAAAACAGACCTTTGGAAATCGTGTTTTGAAGCGTAGCTGGATTTTAATAAGATAGTTATGTGATGTAAAAACTCGTACTTTCGTTGCCGCTATCTATGATGTCGGACGTTAGTGTCGCGTGTGTTTATGAAGTCATGATACGGCTTCATAAGCAGAAAGGCTTGATTCTGTATTTTCTGAGATAACTCGCACCTTGGCGTGGCGGCCTTTTTCGGTTGTAGCCATGGCGGGTGTGTACTCTTTATTCGTTGCTCTGTATGAGTTTTGCAAACGTGAATGATATATTGGGTGCGGGTGATGTGTGTGCGCTTCACTAACAGTGACTGGTTTTGTTATACACGGATGCCATATTTGTTCCTGTCTTGGTGAGGGTATATATGCCCCCGACCTTATTTTGGTTTCATGTTTTGCATCTCGGCAGGTATATCATATGTCCTTATTGACTACCTCTATGTCCATGTCAGGAGTCAACAACAACACTTTTGCATGTGAGTTTATATTCTTTTTGGTTGTTGGTTGCTGATTGGGACGTATGCATGATCTTTCTTAATCAGATGCCGCATTTTTGTTTCGTAACTGTTGTTTCCATTTCATGTCCCACCAATGGCATGCTACCTCGATGAGGGAATGATGAATATGAGTGGTTTGAATAAAACACGCGAAAGCCCGTAACTTGGCTAGGCAACCTATTAGGTATGCAACCATGACGTGCTTAGGTTTCACCAGTATCTCAAACCATTGTTGTTAAGATCCCGTTCTTGATCTTAGGATCTTACAATTTTGCGATACTGCAAAGCAAAAATTATACAGATCTTACATAGGATCTTTGCAAGCTTAAGATCTTATAGGATCCCGATCTTGAGCATAGGATCTTAAGATCTAATCCGATCCGATCTTACTTTTTTTGAACCTCAAACTAAATGACTACAAATTTATGGATTGTGTTCTGCACAATTAAAAAAACAACAAGTTAATCTTCTGAAATATTTCTTAAGCATAATTTATGACAACATTTATATGAAATAATCATATAATATTGTGTTTATTGTATATAATAATTTTTAAATTTGTATAATATTACAAAGACTATTAAGAAAACAACATTATAGTAGGATCTTAAGATCCCGATCTCGATCTTGCAAAGACAAAAATGATCCTAGGTAGAATCTCGATCTTGAAAACCTTGTCTCAAACTATTATTTGTGCCAATTGATTTTACAATATACAGCCTTAATTTTCAAATTTGTATGTCGGAGTTAACTGCTTTATAATATGCAACATTTCAGATATATCTGATTGTCATGGGAAGCAGTATTAATCTGTTATAGGGATTTTGTTCCTATCTTGTGCTCCCGTTCGACACAAAAATACAAATCTAAGTTGGCCCATGCGATAGTGACAAAACTTACTTACCCTTTTGTTCTTTTGATCGATTTACTGCTACATATTTGCCGTGTTGTTTGGTATTCGTTTTTGATAAAGAACACATTATATTATATAACTTATTGAAACTCACCGTCACTTCCAAATACATGAAATCCTAACAGTTTTTTAAAACTAAAATATTCACTTTGGCTGCAAGGTCAAAAACTTGTTATGCCATACTACGGTTGATCTTAGGTTATGGATTTACAATAAGTCGTTATCCGTTTCTTTCGTTTCTTACGTCCACGCCTTCGTATTAAGACGAGTTATCAAAATATAACATTTTCAAAATTTGAGTTTTTCTGATGAATAGTGATTTTACTGTTCATAACAGTTATATATTTATTTTTATAGATTTAGTTATCGTAAATCTCGTAAATGTCGTAACTTATTCGTTTTAACTCCGTTTTTAGCGATTCTTTCGAGCACGTCTTCGTATTTAAAAGTTTTATCGATTTATTGATGTTTTAAAAATATAAGTTTCTGTGGTGAATAGTAATTTTTATAAAAATAGTTTTATAAAAGTATATATTTAACGTAAACTTGAAATCGTCGTATCTTTTTCGTTATAAATCGGTTTTTTGAGTTTCTTATCATTTTGGAATCGTCATGAGACGTACTATTTTTATAAAACATAAAATCCATGCTTTGGATTTCGAACCAAAACAGCCCCTTAATAATAATTAGGTACTTATATATATAAACTTGTTTTATATACTTTTTCAACTTAATAAAATACCACAAGTTTTCCACAACTTATTATATACTTGTCTTACATATAATAGAGTCCAAGATCCATATTTACATCCATATAACATGTGTATAAGTTCATAAAATCATGTTTACAAGAAAATCCATTTTTACAAGTCAAACATATCCTAAATGGTGATATTGCTAAATAGAACATATAAACACATAAAATCATAATTGTAAATTCATAAAGGGTTTTAGGTAACCTTATGGTGATGTATGATGATGAGAATTATAATCTAAACCCTTGTTTAGATTAAAAACCAAAGCTTGCAAGATCTTGAAACCCTAAACCCTAATCTTCTATTTTTCTTGCTTAACACTTGTAAAGACTTAACCAAGCCTTCAAATCTTCTTAGGACATCTTAGATATGTTGTAGGAATGTATGTAAATGTGTTAAATAAAATTTGGTATGGATTTGGTGTTGGTCTTGTGGTTGCCGTGAGCTAAAGAGGAGGAGGAGTTTTTGTGTTTTACACCTTTAAAATGAGAAGTGTGTGTGTATTTCACTAGTAAAGGCCTTATATACTCTAATGACTAGTCAAAGACAAGATGAGGATTTCTAGGGAAAGTATGGTCAAAAGTATGGGAAGTATGGGAAGTATGGCTTGAATTAATGTGTAGAGATGTACATGACCTTAGGTATGGTTTATAAGTCCTTATGTTCCCTAAAGTGTGAATCATCCCATGAAATTATGGAGGAAATATCTAGCTAGCTAAATGAAAGTATTATACTTGAAAAAAATGAAAGTATAATGTTATAATGTAAAGTGTAAGTAAATGTAAGTTGTATACTTGTATCAATTGTATGTCTTGTTTATTTCCTTTATGTATATGGGGCGTCACATATGATATACTTAGGTAAAGTTTTATAAACTTTGATCATTAGAAATAAAAATGGTTATTTGTTGAAGCGTATATTTATTTTGGTGGTTCCGGGTATGCCTAAATGTATTTAATTGCGAAACGTAAACGTTTTACGCAACCAATAAAATAAAATATAAAAAGTTGATTATTACTTTCGTAAAATAATATATTGCTTGCTTGACGAAAACTTTAATTCGTTTGGTGTCCGTTTACGCTAATTGTTGATTTTTAGTTTACGCGATTTTACTATATAATAAGAATTAAAAGTAAACGCGTACGAAAAAAAATTAGTAAAATAGATGACGTCGTAAATGACCTGAAAATACGGAATGTTACATACATTTTTTTGGAACCCGAGGCTCTGCTCTGAGCTAGTTTACCTTACTGTATAACAATCGCTAAACGGTGTTGGGTGCCATTCAGCCGTATCTTGGTGTGGCATCAGTAATTCTGTTTGCAGCCACGGCAGGCGAGGTATCCTCTTATCCGATTGTAGCATCGCAAGTGTTGTCTTAAGTTTATTTTTCCTGTTTACTTCTTGCGAATATGCTGTCAGAAATGTTTACTATGGAGATTAATGTCAAAAAAAAGCTTTTAGGCTAAGCTCTGTGTATTTTTTCTTTGCCTCTTGGGACAATGTTGTAGCATAGTTATCTATCTCTATTGATCACCCCTAGCGTCAATGTTAGAAGTCAACAACATCAAGTCAGAAGTTGAAATTATACCTCTTCCGTTGTTGGCTTCTTACTTGTACATAGGAATGATATTTAGAGTGTGCTAAGGATTTTGGTATTTTCACGCGTGCTTAAATGTAGAAAATGAATTCTAATTCGGCATACGTGGCAGTCGCAAAACTCTTACCGTATATTCAAATATTACATTGTGCTTCATAAGCAGCTCTCACGTATTTCATCATACGTTCATGTTATTCCAGGTTATCTTTTTTACATGTGCTAAACATAGGTAATGATGATACAATGACATTTGTGAGATCCTTATTCATGATTATGCGTCAAATCGGCACGTATCTTGGCGGTGAACACTAAGAAAAGAGTGCTTGAATCCATGGTGTGCCAAACACCTTTTCATGCAGATCCGCACTTGCAAATCTGAGCCCTCAAAATTTAATATCTGTTGACCAGACGTTGTACTTGATAACCATTATTTACATCTCATATCCTACCGGTTGCGCGTTACGTGCATGAGGCGATGATGAATATGAGCAGGTACGACAGACTAGGCAACCCGTAGGGTGTGCGGCCATGCTAGACTTACACTTCTTGCCAATTTGAAGCTCTTATCTGTGCCAGACATTTTTTTTCGAGCATCGGTATTCTACCGTTTTTCTAAAATGTGTAAATTCAGACATTGATGAGAACGGGAGCGTGAACCTCAGGTATATTTGTTTTCAACATACATCGATGTATACCGATTCTTGAGTAGCTTATCAGCGTCTAGAACATTAGACGAGATGCCCTACGCGCAGATAAGCTACTCAAGAATAAGATATTGCATCAAAAATTCGGTTTTTAATGACAATCCCTATATGAGAAAAACTGTTTTTGACAATGTGTTGTTTACAAATCCGCGTGTTATATGTTTTATTTTAAAACCATTTTAAAAAACAATCTGTTCAATACATATGCGCTTATTTTTGACTGCGTTCTACCAAAGAACACTTCGAAGCCAAAGAGAACGTCGTGGAAAATGATTTGGTGCAAATCACTTTACGCCATGTCCTCTTCGGTTTCCCATTGTTCTTTATAAAAGCCCATACTACATGTTAGCCCAAGCTCGCAATAACATCAAATATACGCACGATGCTTTAATCCAACATCCCGCAGCGAAGCGCGGAATGCAATCCTCATTACATATAAAAGTGTAACAGTGCCAATTCACAAGTTTTACGAATCATATGTATTCACTATTCATTGCCACTTTCCCAAATTTTAACAAAATCTATACCTACAAAATTATGAACAATGCATAAAATACTCGATTCGAGACAAAACTAATGTGAGAACCAGTAACACTAAGTAGTCTCCAATTACAACAAAGCGTTGGAATGAAACTATCGTGTTGTAAATTTATCTTATCATCTTAACGTTATCTTTTAATAAATGACTAGTAAACCTCTAAGAGAGGTTTCAACATAGATACAAATAATTTAGGCCCATCAAAATACAAAATAAATTGATAACTTTTATTTACATAAATAAAAAATAGAGGACCACAGTTTTATTCACTCCTACAAAACAAATTACATACAATAATACCAAACATGATTAATCCAAACATGCGCTTATCTTTATCCAAAGAAATAACATACATATAAAAAACCGGTAGAAAAAACCAAAACGTGAAAAAAGATATATATTGACAAAAGTGTTTGTCCCAAACTAAATAATAGTCAAAGGAGTAAACGACAGGACTATAAAACAGACAAACTCTTGTAGGCATACCTTTGTATATCCTTTCTCACTGTTTTGCTTCTAATCACGATTATAAATTCGACATGGTCAATCTCACTTCTTTACGACCATGACGAGTTATGCGCTTTTTTAAGGCGTGATTTAAACGTCACAAAACGTGAAAATATATATAAATTTATCTATTTAATATCAAGTCTGTACTAATATATTTAGTTTACAAAAAGTGTCCCTACATAAGTAATAAGAGTCAAAAAAATTGTCTTTACATGAGATCTTTTTCATTTTATATATAAAAACACACGATTTTTAATCAGAGTTAAATTCGCAAAAGGTCTCCACGCATCACGATTTATATATCACTTCTTTATCACGTTTTTTCACGGCGTATTTTTCACCTATCTAGTTAGACTCTATACTCATCTCACGGTCAGCCTAAAGCACCAACCTTGATCAAATTGGTTGGCGTGGAGGTCACGCCATAAATAAACCTCCTTAGCGAGTGTCCACACCCCTAAATTCATGCGCGGAAGACTAAATAGATATTGTGGGATGGTGACTTTATCATGGCGTAAAGAGGACTTGATTACCCCGACAGACCATTTACATGGCAATCTACCAATTCATACTCCCTAAATATTCCATAATATAGAAACATCTGAGAAAAACATTTCTAAATTGTCATATATAAAGTTGGTAAGTACCAAGTTGATTTGATGATTGATAATATTTGATGAAACCACAATATTTATAACCATAACATGAAATATAGTAATCCTATATACACAAATGAAATTATTTACTAATGATAAGCTCATGACAACCGAAGCTTAAGCAGTGTATCACATACATAAGCCCATGCAGATGTTCAACCCGCGACATCCGTAACTGACTCAAATGAAACTGTGTTTGCTTGACTAATGTCAGTCCAAGACAAACAGGGATGTCAATCCTGATAGATCTACCCATAACATTCGCGCTTACGAGTAATTAACGGTTCATGATAAATTGGGCAATATAGCAATTGGTCGAATAGGGACCTTTAGACCCTAATATTAAATCCATAATGATACTTGAATTCAACTGTTAAAATAAGCAACGTTCTCAAAGACAACCTTAACATATAAAAAGTAACTATACCGGCACACGGACGAACCATAAGAAACATGCAGACAAATAAGAACGAACCTCAACAACGAAGCAATAATAATATCTCTTAGTTCTCACTAAAATACAGCAAAACACAATAGACTAGTCACTCACGAAGGTGACGGCAACCTAAAAATTCTCATAAAGTAATGAAACATCGTACAACCCCCCAAACACAAAAGATGATTTAAAACATAAAAAGTAGAAGGGTGCTTAGAAAACCCCCTTGCAAATAAATCTCTGGAATGATAATGGGTCAATGCATCTTCAAATAGTGACTCGTACACCCACCTAAGTAAATTAGTGACAATTCCTGGTTACATTCTAAAACTTAACGTATGAAATGACTTATGTCAAATGGGTCAACAAAGGGCATTGTCCGTTTTATGAGGATAAAAAAACGTTTTTAAACGTTTTTTAAAATGTTTGATATTTCCACCTCCATGTCCTCTAGTCTGGCTGTCACATCTTCTGGGTTAACTTCTGGTGTCTCGGATACGGGTTTACCGTCAGAGAAAGTAGTGTCATCTGGGTAGGATGGTGTTGATGGTGATCTACTTATCTTTCAAGAGGGTCCAAGTGCTTGTGATATTAGTGTAGGAACACTGTAGTTATTTATTTCTTAGGAGAGTTACGCCCTGTAGCAGGGGTCAAAGTTAATTCTAGTTTAGGTAATTGGGTTGCCTGAGGGGTTGGCAAGTCAAGTCTTCTTGGAATGGAATGTCCCGTGGCAGCTTCCTGTTCTAGGGAGTTGTCAGGCACGTTGCTGGAAAGTGATTGAGACATTTCAAAATGTTGATTAAACCGTTGGCCCTAGGGGTGATACACGACTTTACACTCATAAGTATATATACATAAGTTGATAAAGTCATGCGTCGTAACTTATATTTATAAGTTCATGCGATTTATATCTTAGGAGAATACAAGTATTAGTTGTAAATTACTAAGTCTATATATGTCTTTATCACGTCCGTTTATTCATACCGATGTCGTTAATTAATTCATAGAATTACATATCCCGGTCCGTTCGACTTGTTTAAATAATTTATAAAAATTATTTATTCACATTTAATACTCTTAAGTTTTAAAATAGCAAGTTTAGCCCCTCTGTTTTATAGGTTAAGGAATTTACACATTCAACCCTTAAATCTTCACGTTAGCACTTTTAACTTTTCAAAATAGTATTTATCGAATACTTAACCTTTTATATTTCAATTTCTACGCTTTTAATCCTATAACTTTTACGTTCTAAACTCGACTAGGCTTTAAATATTTTATTGTCGAATAACTTATATAACCCTTGTTGGGTTCGTTTACCCGTTTAAAAAAAAACCAATTTCCTTGTTACTATTTTTAAGTCATCAAGAAAAATGTCGCTTATAATTTTCTAACCTTTCGAAATAGCATTGTTTCGTTAACTAGTTTGTCAATTCCTTTGGGCCTCGACATGGAACGTCCTAATGACTCGAAGACATATACGTTCCACACTCTTTTACATCTAAGTTTTATAAGATAAATTACATGTAGGTGGCCCTATATAAACATATACAACAAAACAGCCCATGTAGTCCTTGGCTTTCTCCTTTTCCTGTTTGATCTCAGCCGACCCAACAGTAGGGTTAGTAGCCACTGTTGTGGCTTCTTCTTCCTCATAATATCACACACAACATGCATACCTATGCTTTCCCTACTTACTCCATAAGATCCCGTTTTATATGGCTAGTTATGAGTTAGTTAAACGTCGAGATACAAGGATGTTGTTACGTTCTTAGCAAGCTTTAGCAGTTGCGACAAAGGCAGCAGTCTGTTATTGCTCGCATATATTGAGGTGTGCTTCATGGTGAAATTCGGTGCCAAGCACTACGAGGTCCTGGTATGAACCCACGAGCACACCTTGCTCGGGTCCTTTGGGGGCTGTGACGTCCCAATAGTGAGCCAACGACTCGCCTTGGTTTGTCACATGTCCACTTGTTACGACCAGATAACGCGCCGAGGTCAGCACCTATTGGCGCCTATGCAAATCCCGTATACCCTAACGTCTACCCGTCCCTAGTAAGCCAACGTTTTTAATCACGTACATGTTTAAAGTTTTATAAGGTTTCTTGTTACTCGTTTTCAAAATGATATGCCTGCACTAGTTTCTTACACGTTGATATCCCATGCATGGTACGACAAAAGGTTTGACATATGTACGAATACCAGGGTCACGCATAGAGTGTGCCATGTGTGTCGTGTAATTGCCATGCAATACCGAAACCCTCGTCTGAGCTTTGCCAGGCCCTAGGCGCGTTTCATTATGTCATAGCGAAGGGAACTAAAATGATAAATTCCAAAATAAAGCTAGACGTTAAGCCACGAGGGCGACTTACCGAGGTCCAAGCTTGCTAGACTATGAGGAGAAAACTCGACGCCCCCTTAGCTCTAGAATCCAACGAAACTCCAATTCGAACGTTATTGTTTTACTTCTTATTTTCAAAGTTAAAAGGGTGTGCATGCATGCCCCTATTTATACTTACTTTATTACTAGCTTCCTGATATTTTTCATATGCATGTGAATGGCATTATTTACTCATACTATTGATGAATGTAATACTATTTGTTATAATTGATTTTTCTTAATACTGTTAAAGAATAGGTACTATTGATGAATTGAGATTTGAAACAAGACGTAGCATGTGAAGGGTAAGGTGTAGGGCATTATGTGTAAGATAGTAATGATGGCATTGGTTTGCCTATTTTGAATTATTCCATGGTTGTCGTAGATATACATTCGTATATTAGAGTTTTTGAGATAATGAAACGTCAAGGTACATTGTTTATTTAGTAAGATTTAAATATTGGTCCATTCATGGTCTTATTTATCGAAGTATGGACGGGTTCACAAAATAATATAGCTGTGCGACTTTGTTTCGCAGGGCGCGAAAAATATTATTTTTATCGCTTCGCGTTTTCTAAAATACTCCTTTTGATTCGTAAACAAAAATGATGATTTATACGCGCTATTAAAATTCTCAATAGCGTAAAATATTGCATATCGCTTGAAGGATAACTTTTTATTGGGAAGTAACGGAAGTTTTTGCAATGGTTTGTGGCACATACTCTTGCGTAAAATGGTAAGGAGTTTTAAATTTTTCCCGAGGTGCTACATCCGCCCCATGTTATGCGATTTCGTCCCGAAATCAAGACGTTGTAGGAGATTGCGGATTTGCGAACGAGTGAGGGTATTTGCTCTTGGACTGGTCCTCACGTATCCCTAAATGAATGTCTCGTCATTGGGACGAGCCGATACGACAGAATGTTGGGAATATATCCGTTGAAGTAAATAACAAAATCTGGAATTATTTCCCCTTTTCCCCTTTGGTCTTATAAATACCACTTCATTTCTCTCAAACTTAAATCCTACTACCAAAATACTCCCAATGGCCTGTTCGCTCCCTCATACCGATTCCGAAGTCGAAGCCTTGGTGCAAAGATTAATCAATGAAGACAAGGGTCGTCAGGATGTGCTTTTGAATTTAGCTTTTCAGTTTGAAGATTCATGCGCTGTCAGAGACGATCTTAGAAAAACCTATGAGAAATGCAATGACATTTCTCAAGAGAGTCGTGCCTTGATTTGCACTCTCTTAAAAGAAAGTTCTGATAAGGATCGCAAGCTGCATCTTTCTATGTATGGAAAGGCGGCACAACTAGAGAGACAAATGGGTGCTAAGTTGGCTTGGTTTCAGGAAAAATACTCCGGCCGTACACACGGAGGTATAGGTTGTTCGTCATCACAGGCTAATTGCCCCCTTACCGAGAAAGAGTTACATCAACTCCGTATGGATGAGGAAGCTCTAAAAGAAAAGTTAGAAGAAGAGGTCTTGAACAAAAAGGCACAAGATGAGAAAATTAGGCAAGAACAAGCCGAAAATAATGCATTCTTTTTAGAATTTGGGGTAGTGAGATACGACTCAGAATATGAGTCATCGGATTAATGATCTAAGGATTGCTGTAACCATGTTGTTGTACTGCCTTAAATAAAGCATTGTTGCCTTAAACTATGCACTTGTAATTTCACCTTTGCAAACCAACAGTTATTATGTTAGTAATCTAGTAAGTTCTAATGAATGCATTTACTTCTTGTAGTATCACCGTATTTCGTAAAAAAAAAAATTCCGTGACCGTTGCCTTGTCACAGTGTTATAAAGTGCTTGAGTATACATTTTGAATGGAACCCTTGGGTGATTATGGCTACTGTCTCCACACAGTATTATAATATGTTTACGTGAAAATTCTGAATTGAATAATTGAGTGAACGTGATTACTGTCCCTCTACAGTATCCTAAAGTGGTTTAGGGATAGTGTTATCAATTTGCAAGCCTTTTCAATTCTCAAAATGATTATTTTATGAGATTAAATATCAATTCGAAAATTTTTTGGGGATTGATTTTACCTTAAGGGTTTGAAATAAGATTTAAATTTTATGGGGTATCGCAGTCTTTCCAAATCGGAGTCTTTTGTTCTGAATTCAAGTTGTCGTATTCGCGGCATGGGTTAAGAAAAGACGAAAATGGTGAGTGGGGCTCCAACGGCTAGAAATGTGGCGAACCGTTATCTCTACTCTATATATATACTTTGTCAATTTCTCAAATTTGTCAAAACGTAAAATAAGTTTCTTTAGTTAAATTTTCATTCGTCCTTAGATTAAAATGTCGTATCTCATTCCCTTGATTGCGTTTGTGTTCATTGTGGTGGTTGGTTGCTATTTGGCGTGTGTTCCACAAGAAGAGGATCACCAGTACATCATTATAATACTAGGGCTTATTGTGCCACTCGTCTTTGTGGCGATTGGCGTGGAAGTTTTCTAGAAAAAGTAGCTTTCGTCAGTAGGCGAGCAGGTTGTATTACCGTTTTGTTCTTGGGCATTTTAATTTAATCTCATGCTGAATCATCCACGAAGAATCATTGGACGTTTCATCTTTAACTTTGTTTTGTTTATGTAGCATTTGATCCTCATGATGTATCTTTGATGAATCGCAGTTTTTCATAGTTGCTTTGAGTATTGTCTTTAATGTGATGAATGAGTAAAATGTGTATGCGTTTTCAAACTTTTTTTATTACGTCAAATATTATTGAGCATATCTTGTCGACCCAACTTATACATAGTTGATCAGGCTATGTATACCTTAGGGTTACATTGACATCCCCTTTTCCTTTAGTTATCTGTTTGTGATTGTAAGCATAGTCGATACTGAGACCCGTAGTGTATATAAATCGTCGCGTCTCCCAAGCATCAGGTGAATGATGTTACATTATATGTCAATTTGTGGTTTATTATTTCTGCGCCACTTTCTACCACACACGTGGTCTTCTGAAAGTTTTTGTCCACTTTGTGTGTTTATCTTACTACGTGCATATCGTCTCATGTGTTGACGTGTATTATCTATGTGTTCGTGAAATTATAATCTCAGCGTATAAGTTATTCTGAATAATTACTTTTGTTGTAAGTCTAGGGTTTGATTGTAATCGCCCTTACTAGTCTTGATTATGCCATCATGAATATTTTAAATCAATATTTCCCTACAAACTCCTACCCACTACGCCGCCTCTTTTTCCTATATCTTTCAAATTTCACTTTACTCACTCCTCATCTCAAATTATAGCCCACTTCACCATATCAAGTTTCTCATCTTCGTCCTTGAACTGTTGGTTACTAATCCTCATGGGATTTCCAATCGACATTTTCACTCCCGTCATGATTATAATCATCACATCGCTTGTTTTGCTGGTCTACCCGATGTGTTTCTTCTCACGCGGCGATGTAGCTGTCGTTTTAGCATTTTACATCTTTGTTGTATTTCCTATATTTTGCATTTTGTTGTATTATGAACGGAAATATTATGGATCTGATTGAATAGGATTTCGCGTTGTGTATTTTATTGCTTCATCCTTCCCGTTATAACCATATATTACTATGTACCCCACCTCGCATCTTGGTATGATTCGAGGTTATTACCTGGTAAGCCTTTAGATGCATTTAGTATTTCCATTTTCATTGAAAAGGCGTTTATTGATTGTGAATGAAAAGAATTTTGGACTGACAAAATGTCGAATAGTGGCAGAAAGAAATTGATTTTTGTAGGGGTTACTGTTTCTCATCTGAAACCTGATATGTGGGCCTTTTGAATTGATCCTTCAAGTTCCATAGTGTTCGTCAGAAATAGTTTCCCTATCTCCGTTCCCTGAGCACATGATTGTATTCTTCATTTATTGGGCAATGGGTATACTTGTTTTGCACTGAGCAGTATCTTCAATAGCGTCATTTCATTGGCGTATTAAGAGGTTCGTCATGTGATTTCAAAGAAATATCAAATATATGGCTTCTCCCATACTGGGTAAATATACTCAGAAAACATTTTAGGACAGAATTGTTATTTCATTTATTATTTTACGGAATCAAAGTACAAGTTTTCATCAATTTCTCTGCTTAGATGTCCCTTCGCAAACTGGAATACAATGTTGTAGCGAGTCTGACCATTTCGCTTATAGGCCTAGGCGGGCTAGAATTTTCTGAATTTGTTCATGATCCTCAGCACGTCTGTTCTCGGCATCATCTGCCCTCATCTGCAATATTGAGATCTCATTCTCTGCAGTAGCGAGAGAATCTTGTAATTCGGATATTAGGAGTTCTTTGTCTTCGGCGTCTGCATGGAGTGTGTCAATTTCCACCTCCATGTCCTCTAGTCTGGCCGTCACATCTTCTGGGTTGAGTTCTGGTGTCTCGGATGCGGGTTTACCGTCAGAGAAAGTAGTGGCATCTGGGTAGGATGGCGTTGATGGTGATCTACTTCTCTTTCGAGAGGGTCCAGGTGCTTGTGATATTAGTGTAGGAACACTGTGGTTATTTATTTCTTGGGAGAGTTCACGCCCTGTAGCAGGGGTCAAAGTTAATTCTAGTTCAGGTAATTGGGTTGCCTGAGAGGTTGGCGAGTCAAGTCTTCTTGGAATGGAATGTCCCGTGGCAGCTTCCTGTTCTGGGGAGTTGTCAGGCACGTTGCTGGAAAGTGATTGAGACATTTCTCGAATACACCCTGCATACGACAGAATAGAGTTTCTACTTCTTATATCCATATTTGGGGTAGAGATTACCTTATGGGTGCCATCTATTTTTTTTGAGATAAGATTCATTGTATGCTTTGAATGGTTATGTATACTATGTCTCGAGGTTATGTCTAGGAGTGTTGGATTTAAGCATTGGTATGTTTCTTGTTCGTTTGGGAAATTTACTCGCAATTATTAGTGGTATCCTTATGTTAAGACCTAAGCCAGTGACCGAAAAGTGTGGTAGGGTTTCGGACAATAGATACATATCCGTAGAGTTCATATTATTCTTGGCTCAGGAGCTGACGTAAACCTTCATGTTACCGGTTTCTTTTTGCAGTCTTGACTGTTATTTGCGGCTATTGTCTCTTACTTTTACCGAGCGTGTTTTAATGAATTTGTTGTTCATGTTCCCAAATGATGCGACATTCGTCAATTATTGGTGTACTCAAGCGGCGCATGCTTTTTGGTAGATTTTGTATACTTTGAAATAATTTTAAGGGTATACCGACATAGTAAGCAGTAGTATACGTATCTCATAAAGGTCGCTATAAGGGACCCTCGTGTAGTAGAGAGTGGGCGATTAGCAAGGTATCCCGAAGTGTTTATGTAGGTATTCCTCATAAAATGAGATAGTAAGGATGTAATTACTGATAAAATCCATAATATTATGTAAGTGACTCTTCGTAGTATGATGTTGGTTATAGGGCTAATTATTTGGTGAGAGTCATGGTAGCTTCCTTGCGTTAGGATGATACAAATGCGTAGTCCATAGGATATGTTATTCCACGATGATAAAGGATAAGGTGTAGCCTAGTGAAACATGTTTTCCATGATGGACAGTGGTAATTTAGTCATTTAATGATATCGTGCCAACCAGTTGTTGACTTGGGGCGTAAATAGTAATAGATAATGCGTATGCTATTCTGTTATGTCCTTAAGAGCCAGTTATAGTCTAGAGTTACTAATGCATCTCTATAACCAAGGTGTTCTTGATACTAATCTGTCAAACCCCTCTAAATTTTCACTGCAGCCTGGAAGACCTGATTTGGGATTGTTGACTCAAGGCGTGAAGAGGATTTAATACGAAGATAGTACCCTCTACTCAATACCAATGCAGACTCCTATAGTATCGTAAGATAGAGTACTTGTATGAAAAATATTGCTAAAATGTTCAACATAAAGTTGGTGAGATACATAAGTTTGTTGTTTTATAATATGATGAACATAAATTATAATAACTAGTATGAAAAAAGGATCCTATATAACACAATGAAATGTATTTACTATTGTCCTAAGCTCATGACACCGAACGTAACATGTACCAACGTATATAAGCCCATTGTAGATGTTCAACACCGCAACCTCCGGTAACTGACTCAGAATGAAACTGTGTTTGCTGACTAATGTCAGTCCAAACCAACAGGATGTCAAGTCCCGAAATATCGACCATAACATTCGCGCTTACAAGTAATTAACGTTCATGTTTAAAGTGGCAACCATAGCAATTGGGTTTGAGGCGGGACTTAGACCCAATAGTAAAACAGTAATGTACTTGTGTTCAACTGTTAAAAATAAGCAATGTTCTCACCCCAAAAGATGATCTAAAACAGAAAAGTAGGGGCTATGAAAACTCACCATGTCGGTTAATCGTTTGGAATTGATAATGGATCAATGTACGTCAAATAGTGACTCAGTCAAACACCTAAGTAATTATGATAAATCTGAGTTTATATTCTAAAGAATTAATGTATGAAAGGAAATATGCAAGTGGGTCGTCAAAGGGCATTGTCGTTTATGAGATAACGTTTTATGTTTTCAAAATGTTGATTAAACCGTTGGCCCTAGGGGTGATACACGACTTTACACTCATAAGTATATATACATAAGTTGATAAAGTCATGCGTCGTAACTTATATTTATAAGTTCATGCGATTTATATCTTAGGAGAATACAAGTATTAGTTGTAAATTACTAAGTCTATATATGTCTTTATCACGTCCGTTTATTCATACTGATGTCGTTAATTAATTCGTAGAATTACATATCCCGGTCCGTTCGACTTGTTTAAATAATTTATAAAAATTATTTATTCACATTTAATACTCTTAAGTTTTAAAATAGCAAGTTTAGCCCCTCTGTTTTATAGGTTAAGGAATTTACACATTCAACCCTTAAATCTTCACGTTAGCACTTTTAACTTTTCAAAATAGTATTTATCGAATAATTAACCTTTTATATTTCAATTTCTACGCTTTTAATCCTATAACTTTTACGTTCTAAACTCGACTAGGCTTTAAATATTTCATTGTCGAATAACTTATTAACCCTTGCTGGGTTCGTTTACCCGTTTAAACAAAACCAATTTCCTTGTTACTATTTTTAAGTCATCAAGAAAAATGTCGCTTATAATTTTTCTAACCTTTCGAAATAGCATTGTTTTGTTAACTAGTTTGTCAATTCCTTTGGGCCTCGGCATGGAACGTCTCAATGACTCGAAGACATATACGTTCCACACTCTTTTACATCTAAGTTTTATAAGATAAATTACATATAGGTGGCCCTATATAAACAACAAAACAGCCCATGTGGTCCTTGGCTTTCTCCTTTTCCTGTTTGATCTCAGCCGACCCAACAGTGGGGTTAGTAGCCACTGTTATGGCTTCTTCTTCCACACAACATGCATAACTATGTTTTCCCCACTTACTCCATAAGATCCCGTTTTATATGGCTAGTCACGAGTTAGTTAAACGTCGAGATACAAGAACATTGTTACGTTCTTAGCAAGATTTAACAGTTGCGACAAAGGCAACAGTCTGTTATTGCTCACGTGTATTGAGGTGTGCTTCATGGTGAAAGTCGGTGCCAAGCACTACGAGGTCCTGGTATGAACCCACGAGCACACCTTGCTCGGGTCCTTTGAGGGCTATGACGTCCCAACAGTGAGCCAATGACTCGCTGTGGTTCGTCACATGTCCACTAGTTACGACCAGATAACGCGACGAGGTCAGCACCTATTAGCACCTATGCAAATCACGTATACCCTAACGTCTACACGTCCATAGTAAGCTTTGAGTCCAACGAAATCCTAAACTCCACCCGTGTTTGTTTCCTTCTTGATTTTGTAAATAAGTGGTGCTAGAAG
>BQNB010113793.1:0-21872 GCA_026074375.1 Tanacetum coccineum
CGGAATCCTCTCATCAAGCTTTGAATTCATCATCACGTATTAATCATCTCTCAAACACTCTAAATCGTGACAATTAATTATTTCATCCGAGGTAGTTAATCTATTCAATCAACAAAAAGTATATTGAAAAAGTCACTAAATCCTCGTTAAATATTCTCTCTGCTTGACAACTTGATTAATTCATCCGAAGTAATCAAAGTGTTTTTTTTAATTAACGAAAGGTTAATTAAAATGTCAACTAAATTTCTTCAATCATCTCTAAACCTCCTCTCGATCTAAAAATCTTACAACTTAATTATTTCATCGGAAATGATTTAAGTTTACTTAATTTAACGAAAGGTTAATTAAATGTGTCAAGTATTTTTCTCCCGTCCTTCTTTTCACTACTAGATTATCTAAAATAATATTACTAGTAGCTCCCGACGTATTTTGATCATTGTATATTGACAAAACTAGTCAAAATCGAAAAACCAAGAAAAATTTTGTCGTCAGATAGGCGGCCCCCTTAATTTTAAAGGGACCGGCCTTGTTAAAATAGGCGGACCCTTTATCTTTAAGGGGAACAGCCTATTTAAATCGCCAAACACCTTTCCTCCTTGCAAAATTGATTACCAAACACTCCACTTCTATTATTTTCTTCTTCCTGCTACTGGTGTGACGAACACACACACTCAAAAACTTCAAAATCCAATTCCCAAACTCAAAATTCATCCAATTTCGCAAGGGGCAAACACCTACAACGTGATTAACAACATCTATTGTAAGATTTGTCATACTTTTCTCTTTCAATTTCATCTAATATTTTTCTTAATCAAAATTGGGTATTTTTCAATTTTGTTGTGTCTTTTATACTTTCATGATTTGGTCTAGGAAATTCATAACTATAATGATCCCTGTCGTAATTGGAATTCGAAATTTCCATTAGGAATGAATCAAAAATTTTGGGTCGAAAATTTCTTAAAAACATATATACATTTTCAAATTTTTGAAATTCTCAAACCAAAAGGTTATACATTGTTGATTCACGCCAAAAACACGTTAAAATGATCATACATTGATTATCAAAGCATACATAACTCAATATATATTTTTCGAATCAATGGGTGAAATTTTATAAAAATAAAGGGGTGTTTGGTTCATATCCTAGGATTATAATGTAGAGTCGAAATGACCATCACTATACTTTCGTCACATGTATAAACATATAACTAACTTATACAAGTCATCAAGATATATAATTCATATATATATATATATTGATACACTTGATAAAAACTATAAAATAAAGGGGCGTTTGTTTTAACATTTTAAAACATGGTCTTGAGTCAAAACAAACACCATTTCATTTTCATCAAGTCATGTGTAATGAACTCACTTTAGTTGGAAAAATATACAACTTAATGCATATTTTTCGACGATCTTAGTCAAGTCTTGTGTGGATAAAGGAGCGTTTGGATCATTTCTTAAAAATTTAATCTAAGATAGAAATATCTACCATCCTACTATTAATCACTAAATACTTGAAAGATTTTAACCACTAGATGTAGAAATATATAGTTCAATATATATTCTATTCGACACTCTAGATTGAGTCAAAAATAAATTAGGGAACGTATGGAATACTTCTTAGGTTTTTATTTTTAGATTCGAAGTAATCTTTGTCTCACATATGTCGTTTTCAATTTTTTTAATAATATTTTATTTTGTTGTTATCTTATTTAGGTGATAAACATGCCTCGAGCAACCGTTGGTGATACCTCCCGCACTAAATCCTATATCCCTAAAGTATCCAAAATACCCGGATTATCTCCCGTCATTGGTCAATTCTATAAACTAATCGAAAACCGTTGCATTCACGAGGGTCGAGTCGTGGATCAACTCTACTTCCAATCCACTGGCATCGAGCGAATGTTTACCAATGTTCGCTTCAATTGTCTTTTCGAAATCAATGAGTCAATCGTTCCTCGACTCATTCTAGACTTTTATAGTCAAGTCAAAGTCCAAACTGATGAGCACGGTTATCTCCTAATCTCATTCATGATCCAGCATGAATTCATCACTCTCTCTCTCACACACAATTCGGTCAAATTCTCAAAATTCCATACAATGGTCAAGCCGTTTTCACAAACGAATGGGATCTTGCATCTTTTGCATACTCCCAAGAAACCGAGGGACCATGTCACACCTATCTTTCTACTCCCGAAGATATCCGTCGATTTCTTCAAATTAAACGTGTCGATTTGAACCGCACCATTAAAAGCCAAAGTGTCATTCTCACTCCTAATTAAATTCTTACTAAAGAATTAAGACAAGACATGAGGAGTTGGGAAAAACTCATTTGTGAGAATGTGTTCGGACTAGGAGGCAACTGGGACCATCTTTCGGCTTGTCTCGCTCACATGTTGTATTGTATTGTTGCCGAGGAACAATATAATCTTGCTTACTTCTTTGTCAAAAGAATTGAATGTGCTCAGTCCAATCCAACTGCCAATCTTCCTTATGGCATGTTTTTAACTCGTATCTATCGACACATCATGGAACACTACCCCCATCTCGACAATGGCATTTACAATGTTGTTGATCATGTCATGCGTCCACTTACTCTAAAACAAACCCGAAAACCCCAAAGTGATCATGGAAAAGCCCGTCACTCCGTCTCATCCACATCCGCCCATCATAACCGTGGATCTTCATCTCGCCAAGGATATGATGATGAGGATGATGGTGCTTCTCGTGCTAGTACCCCATCTCCTACCACATACCTAAACTCTCTCAAACCTCTCGATTACCAACAATACGACATTCCCACTTCTTCTGAACAAGATGATGATCTTCTCTTCGAGCATCAAACCGACTTGCTCAATCAAACACAACAAATGCATAAGGAACTTAGAGGTGGATTCAAATCATTTAGCAAGGGATTATGAGGAGTCTTTGGGAGGAAAAAGAAATGAAGATGTTGAATGATGATTAGTTTGGTAGAATAATTTGTTTAGGACTTTATGTGAACTTATGTTTATGTTTAATTACTTATGTGATGACAACCCGACTTGGTCAGAAGTATGTGAACTTATTTGGCTTACTTAGAACCTCTAATTACTATGTGCTATTAGTATGTTCTTAATGTTTATCTCTTATAATTTTTTTATAATTGCATGCATACATGATATACTTGGTTTCATGCATATATATGTTCACGTAGGACTTGCTGCAAATTGACTATCAACACACAACCTTTCTTATAAATTTTTTACAAAAATTAAATTTTGGGTCGTTTGAAAAGCATCAGATGGGCAGCCCCCTTAATTCATAAGTGCGGTCCCCTTAAAGATAAGGGGGTCGGCACCATAATTAAGGGGACCGGCCACCCAGATCACGAGTTTTACTGTTTCTTTCTACCTTTTGACTTCCTTTTATCTAGCCTCAGCTACCCTTACCCAGAAAGCTTGACATACTTTGGAAATCCTAAACTAATTCAAATTCATTCTATTTCTAAACTATTCTCTTCTAATAAATTCCCTCCAAATATTTACCACCACTTCATCATCTTCTTCATCCATTATTAACCGCCATAAACCTTCATGTAATCCACTAGAGCTTCCATTTCTAAAGCTTCCAAAAGACCAAAAATCAACATCATTCCACCAAAACAATTGTTTATGGATTTAACTCAAGATGAAACCAAAACCTCATCACCAAAACATCAACTCCCATCACCTAGTGCTCCAAATGCACCTTTAAAAACACCATCAACAAAAGATACTTCTTCTTCCTCCATTGACTACATACCCAAATCACCAAATTCCTCCACATCACCATCAACCAATGATTACTTGAACTCACCAACATCTCCTCCTCCAAGAGTTCCTTCATCACCTCCAACTCAAGAAAGTGGATCAATAGACATCACTCTCACCCTTTCACCAATTACTCCACTTGATGTTCAATTTAATACTCCATCACCCTCTCCACCTCTCTTTGGTCATCCCATTCCTTGGAACCTTCTTGAAGCTCATGGAGATTCATGCTTGTGTTGCATTCACAACCGTACTCTCATTTTTGGATTGAGAGATGAACTCCAATACATGTTTTCTTACATAGAACACATGATTTCACAACCTCCCATTCCAAACACTCCACCACCATCAATTTCTCTAAACTAAACATACACCATGTTTAGCCATTTTCAAATAATTGTCAACCAAACCTTTTGCAAGCAAGTCCTATGGAATTCTAGGAATATTAGGACCTTTGTAGTTTAAATTTTATGTATGTTGCATTAATATGCTTCAAGCATATTACTTCAATTTGATGTATGCATGATTGTGTTTTATACACAATTCTTATGATTAAAGAATGGTCTTCAATCTTATGTTTCAAGTATGCACTTGCTTGTTCTTATTTTTTATATTTTGGTTGAATGACTCCTAACTATATAAGCTAAGTTTAGTTGATATATATTTGTGATTGTTAATTTACACAAATGCCTTGACTCTTGTTAAGCATTATCAACATGTTTAAATATTTTTCTTTCCTTTGCTATATGTTAGAAACATTGGTGTTGTTCTTCTAACTTGTTTTTGTAGCAAAGTTACCATAGCTCGATTCCTTGGTGCCCTCAAACGAGGGGAGCACACATCAAGAGGGAGCATTTATTCCGTCGACTTTACTCACATTCATCGACGAAGCCTTTTTGATTCTACAAAAAGGGGGAGAATTAGAAATAAAACTCACTAAATACTTGTTTAAAAAATAATTTTACATTTAATGAGTTTAGATTTTGTAATCATCAAAAAGGGGGAGATTGTTGATAGAAATAATACCTAAAAACGTTATTAATATTTTTTGACCTCTCTAAGTTTTGATAATCACAAAATGTAAAAACGTTGAATGTAAATTAAATGTAAACAAGTAATTAGTAGTAAATTTTCATTTCGACAAATTAATCACTTAAAGGTATGAATAAATAAATGCTTAATGCATTTTATGATCAAAAGATTTTTTATTTAACCTCACTTTTTTTATAAAAATGTCACAAATACTTTTATAACTTTTACAAAACATTTTTAGATTTAAAAGAAATGTTTTATTCAAATAAATATTTTGAATTCAAATTTGCTACCTAAAAACGGCTAGAAATATTCCAGAAAACACCTCCCCTGGAAAAGACAAAAAAAGGAGCGTTCTGGCCTGACCTGACCCCTTAAATACATGGGCGGTTCCCTAATTAAGGGGACCGGCCAGACAAAAAGGCTCCTCAGTTTGCCTATTAATACTGGACATCCACTGTTTTTCTCACCTTTTGCACACACTTTCTTTTTGTTCTAAATCAGTTTATACTCTCCTTTCATTCCTTTGATCATTTAATCATAAAGCTTTGTTTCTAAGTGATCCAAGCTTAATTCCTCAAGTTCAAGAGAAGAATACTTCTTATCATCAAGTCAAGAAGTGTTATAGTTTAGTTGGTGTTGTTGTGAAGTTGTGTTAGATCTTGTAAATCATTTGTGTATATTGTGAAGGTGTGTATTGTAGTTGTGTATAATAGTTAGATTGTGGTGATCATTGTAAGTATAGTTAGATCGGGGTGATCTTTGTAAGTAGTGTTAGGTTGGTGTGATCATAGTAGTGTCTAGGTGTAGTGAAGTTGTGAAGCGTAGTGAAGTTGTGAAGAGTAGTGAAGCGTAGTAAAGTTGTGAACTGAAGTGAAGTAGTGAAGTGAAGAGAAGGTCTATAGTGAAGTGAAGTAGTAAATTGTTGTGAAGTAGTGCGGTTAGTATTTTAGTCCTCAAAATACAAAAGTTGTGTTAGATTGGTTCTAGCTAGGATTAGAACTCGACATTTGGCTTAGTGTCGGAAATCGGTGTAAGCTTAGTTGTGTACGGTTTTCTTCGCCTAAAGGGAGTTTGTTGATATAGTGAAGAGAACTCTCGAGTTTGGTGCTCGGGGAGTGGAGTAGCGCGAAGAGGTGCTTCCTTACCGAACCACTATAAATCATTATGTTCTGGTTTAATCTTTCTAACTCTTATCTCTTGTCTCTCATATTATTTATTTACTTATTTATATTATTCATATTGTACACATATTGAGATCACATAAACTATTCAACCCCTCCTTCTAGTTTTCCACAGAACCCTCTAAATTCTAAGGTCACTCGAGCTTGCAATCACCATCCTATGGATTTTGGTTGGAGAGATGGTTGATACGTTCGAGGATATGGTTCAACATAAACCTCATCTCATCTTGGAGATTGTTGACAATTGTTTCATGCGTTGATAGTGGGGACACGTGTGTTCTTTTGTTTGTGAAATAGAGGGACCTTCCATCCAAAGGGATTGATCAAGAGGGACTAAGGTGCTTGATGGTGGAAGTGATGTTCTAAATGGTGGTATTTATGTTGTAGAAGTGATAGTGAAGTGTAATGGTGGTGGTATGGGTGGCATTTGAGGAAAAAGTGGTGGTAAATTGAGGAAGGAGGCTATTTTGCATATTTTGTGCGTTTTGGATTGCGGCTTCAAGGTGATAGTCAAAGTTTTGGTATTGACTAAGTTCTTGCACCACTTGATCTTTACTTAAGAATGGCTCGGGTTGAGCACTCAACCTACTTCTAGAGAGGTTAATCGGAGGAAAGGATGGTTCAAAGTCCATGGGAGTTTGTTGAGGGAGTATTTGGGAGAAGCCTAGAGAGGATGATGTATGTGGTGGGTTAGAGCTCCTTGGTGGTAGATCTTCCAAATAAGTCAAGTAGGGGTGTGGTTCAAGAGGTGAGCTAGTTGAAGTTAAGAAAACAAGAGCTCTAGGAGCTAATGGTGATACATCAATTCCTTAAGTTGGGATTGCTTGGCTAGTTATTGGTGAAGGAATGGTGAGAGCTAGGGTGGTGTGTATGAGATTGTTTTGGATGGGTGAGGATTCATTTGATAAAATGTCAATGACTTTTGTTCTAGGCATTTTCCTTGGAGGATTTTTGGTGGAGGAGTTAGCACTTGAAGCCATGAAAAGGATGATCAAGGTGAAGTTTTAGGGCTGGTTATTTTCAGGTTTAGATGGTGATAACAAGCTCTAACTAAGGTTTAGGTTTATATTCAAAAGGCATGCAAAACATTAAATGTCTAAACCACTAACTTTTCTCTAAACTTAATCATTAGGAAGCCTTTTTAGGTCAAACAAGAAAAATCCAGGTATTGGATCACCTTAAGACAAGTCTAACTAACTTATTTATGAACTTAGATTGAAAAGCTAACACCAAAAAATGAGCAAAAACTCTCTGTAGAACCGGCATCCACGGTTCTATTGCCTTAATGGAACTGGTTTTGCTGCACATGGAACCGGTTGTAGCAGTCTTGGTTCCTAAATTTCCTAAACTTCTAGTAGGGATCTAAACGCAATCCTAATCTTGTTTTTCTTTTCATTACTTGATTAAATGCATGAGATAGATTATCCCAAGGCTCTAGGAAAATGCGTAATGTTCAAGTCCTACAAACTTCTACTAAACCAAACGCTCCTTAATGAAATAAACATAGAAGATCATTCATAAAGTTTGAACAATCAAGTTTACAAGATTCAATCATTCAATCACATAAAGAACAAAAATAGAGACATACTACGATATTAAATGATTCATAAAGATGTAAATCAAGCACATCTTATACAAGCATTCATTTTTGTCTAGCACATCTTTACTCTTTCTTAGAAAATTAAAGAGTGTTAGGATCACTTAAATGGATCCGAACAAAGAAGCTTCGGTCACTCGAAGATACAAGACAAAAGTCTAGCTCGAAAGACAATGTTAATTAATGTTTATTATGTATACGGGCCAAGATGTAAAAAGCCCAAAAAGAAAGCCCTCA
The DNA here is from genome assembly GCA_026074375.1 of Tanacetum coccineum. Classification (NCBI taxonomy): domain Eukaryota; kingdom Viridiplantae; phylum Streptophyta; class Magnoliopsida; order Asterales; family Asteraceae; genus Tanacetum; species Tanacetum coccineum. Next base: position 7,848 of record BQNB010113793.1, read on the forward strand.
AAGGCAAATCCTAGTTAGTATAAATACACCTAGTTTAGTCAAAATTAGGTTAGCTTCTCCATTATTTTATTTTTCATCTTAAGGGTTTGTAGCAACTTTTTGTTTCTTTCAATCAAAAGTTCTTTAATGTTTAATCTTTTGTGCCATTGATCTTGTGCTTAATCCATGGAATGATCTAGGGATCCTACAATTGGTATCAAGAGCCTACAAGATTGATGTATTGATTTGGTTTGTATTTTTTTTCTTTCTCTTTGAAGTTCATCTTTGTGAATTTTAAATGGATGATCGATTTTTCCATTAATGGTAATGTGATGAATAATTTCACTTGGTGTAGGGATACTAGTTTGGTAGGGATAGACTTCTTCGGGATTCTTACTTAGGGATTTGAGAGAGAAATCATCCGCATGCACACAATCTCCTAGTAAGGGAGTTTGAATAATGTGGACAAGATACTCAAGAGGGATATTGAATTGTCCGATTCACACCCAAAATAGAGTGTCATAGATTTGACTTCTTTTCTTAAGATTTCGGCTGAGGAGAAAAGTTTAAGCAAGAATCTAGGGTAAATGTCCTCATCAACATCATATAGACATTGGAGTTGGGCATTCGAGAACTTAGTTTTAAAATTACTATGTTGAATGCAACCCTGAGGGAGTGTTCGACCTTCATGTATGGTTCTAGACTCCAAGTCACGAATGACAGGCTTTAGGAACCGAGGGATATATTTTTTACTTGAGATTCAAGGAATGTAGGTCTTAGTGTGTTCTAATTCTTCATGAGACATAGTTGCTCCTTGATAGAGTTCGTGAGAACGTGTCAAAGATAGTATAAGTATTTCCCGTTAGATGTAAGAATAACTTTAGAAAAAGTAATAATTAATCTTCCGATGCCGTCTCCACGTCGAGATATTGATTTTGTAGATTACATGTTAATGTTCTTAATTGATGCACGATTAGCAAGATTTTTTATTTCGATTTTAATCTAATAATATAATAATAAGCTAAATTAAAACTAAGCAATATAACACTAAACAAATAGATCTAAAATATATGTAAAACGAATATGCTTGTCAAGTGAGATGAAAAGTTCCTTAGGTGTGAATGTCAGTTTTTATTGATGAATTAATCCCCGTCTAATAAACTATTTTCTCACAACGTTGGTTTATTTTGAAAACAATCTTTTATCTTGGTATTAATTACTAGATTAATGTTTAATTATTCTTACGGCTTTTTCCAGTTTAAATAATCTAAATATTAATCTAAATAATCCGAAAACTATTAATCAACAATCCCTTTTTATTTTCCAACTTAATTCATAAAACACCACTCACTTAACAAGCATATATAAAACTACTCACTAATCATGCTTACAATCAAATCAACAATCATAAACATTTTAAACAATTTAAACTACAACTACTTAATATTGAAGTGAGAAAGAAAGTAGAACCCGGTCGAAGCTACAAAGACGAAATAACCACCCGATTATATAAACTAAATAAAACACCAAGTTTACTTCTTTATTAGACTTTATTCAACTAATTAGATGATAAAGTTATGAACTTTATAATCTAATAAGCTTGTAAAATCTAGTAAAGCTCTATACTTAGAAATTAAACTAGCTTATACAACCCTTAAGCTCCTCGGCTTAGGTGTCGAAGGTTTCATCAACATTAAAACACAAAAAGTTAACACGAACTATATATTAATAAGCTAATAGAAAACTAGATCTAATAATACTAAATCTAAATCCACCCGAAACCTAGATGTCCTTCTTCAAAAAGCGAACGGGAATCAGGTATATTTAAGGATTAAATTTAGATCAACAAGCTACTAGAATAAGCTAAAACCATTAACGAATAAGCTAGATGAAAACAAAGTTCGAATAAGCTAGGAAGAGCTTATCCGAAGGCTATCTATAACCGAAAACTAGTTTAAAAGTAAGCTTAATCTAAATAAGCTAAACTAAACAAAAGCTAATCAAAACTTTAGAACAAATACTCTTTAAAAAATAAGCTACAAAACCATAAAACCAGGTGTCAAAAGCTTATTATATAAGCTGAGTAAATGAATACTCATCGCACTTTCTTTGGTTTGAATTAAGCTATTGGATAAAAGAAAAGAAAAGAAAATAAGCTAGGAGAAATAGATCCAAAATAATCTATTAAAACTAGATCTAAGATGCTTATCCAAATAAGCTATGATAAAAGCTTATCCTAAATAATATAAGTGAAAGGATGCTTTCAAAATAAGCTAAGGAGAAGCCTATTCGAAAGCTATTCACCGAAAATAAGCAATAAGCAAAAATGAAAAGAAAAGAGGAGTATAGAGAATAAGCTCAAGTTATATCAAAATAAACTTTCATCTTCATTAATTATCCAATAATCCAATACAATAAGCTAATAAGCTTGAATAAGCTTTTACTAATACCAACTAAATAAGCTAACACTAAACAATAAGCTAAAACACAATCTATCACTATACTACTACTGTGTGTAAATTGTAGAAAGAAAAGTATGATCAAAGCTCAGATCTGAGCCTCATTTTATAGCCCATTGGAGTTGAGGGTATAATGGTCTTTTCACACAAAACGCATCATTGACAGCTACAAGGGGGATTTCGGACCAATCATACCGTGCTACGTCACCTTCTAGAACCCTCCAAGACTGGGGGTATTTTGGACTTTTCTCTTTGGCGCGTCTTTGACAGCAAAAGGCCTATATATTTTTTTCGTGTTTAAGCCTATACAGGCATGCCGGCCATTTCCTTTTCATTTATATAGTCCAAATTGTGGAGCTTCTAGAGACCTCGGATTAAGGCGAATATCCCAATCATTGTCTCGTTTTCATCGTTTAGACTGCTGCTCCTTTTTTGTCTTTTTGTCCACGTGGTGGCCTCTGATTGGCCAGCTACCTAGTACCTCGTCATTAGCCGCCAGCTGCCACGCCACGTGTCGCCTTTTGATTGGCCAGCCGCCACGCCGCCACCACCACCTCGTACCTGCACATAATGATTAGATGACGGCGCCGCAGCACGTGGCAGGGCTGTCATTGGACAGCCGCCTCTGACGTGGCAGCCACGTGGCGTCCAAGTGGCGTGCCACGTCATTGCTAACGTAGCGGGTCAACGGGTCAGGTCATGGATCTTGGGTCGGGTAGGGTTGCCACGTGACACCACCTGAGTGGGCCACGTGGCATGTGATATAAATACCACACCCCTGGCCAAGCAGGGATCGAACTCGGGACATACCGAGTGAGTGCACAAGGCAACCCACAAGACAATCTGCGCTGGAGCAGATATCTTGAAATATATAGGCAGTAATTTCCTTTTAAGGTCAAATTAGGATGGTCCGGTTCTATTATATAAAAGCTCCAAATAAGGCTTGACTGGTTCAAATTAGAAAGGTTCAAAAGGTGAGGAAGGTACCGATAGATTCGTAATTTCGTGCTCTTTCCAATGGAGTGCTCGAGGAATTTTTACGACTTCATTTGAATCTCGATAAACATGAAAACCTCGTCGAAACTCACCCGAAAGTCACCATTTTTGCATTGTTTTCAATCATTTGTACCTGCAAGACATAATAACACAGTCCAAACATATTTGTAATATAATTACACATATTTTATGGTTATTAGTCTGTTTTAGAGTGTTTTCCAGGGTTAAAACGATGTGTGTTTAAGCACACATTAAATTCCTCCACACGAAGCCATTACTGGTCTCACACGCAATGTTTATTACACACGCCAGGAAAGAAAATATTTCAAACCCCATTAACTAATAACCCCTCACATCAAACAAGAACAGAAAGGTGTTCATCAAGGGGGTATAAGAAAAATCATTTGTTTCGAAAACGCCCGTTTTAACCATTTATTCATTGATAGATAAAAGACTAAGGTAAAAATTTATTCAAATTATATAAAAGGCTTTAAGAACGGGAGTTCGTCATACATTTTGATAAAGTCGTTTTGATTACCAAAAATAATTTATAAAATTTGAAAATATTATTCAAACCTAAATACAAAAGTATCTTGGCAAGTATTGATCTCTTTGGTTGTCGTTCAAAATGAGTGGTGAATTTAAAATACGCCAGTCAAGTTTTATTTGATGCTTAGTTATCACAAAATGTTTGTTTTTAGATTTTAAGACAAGTATTTAAATAAAAGCGAGAAAATGAAGGCAAAAATCCTAAGGCAAAAATAATCAATAACTAAACTACGGGAACAATAAAAGGATAAGAAAATAATCTACGGGCATATGTTTGTCTAGAAACGGTGGCTAAAAGTTATTTTAGTGATCAAAAACTCGTACAAGTGTTATATATTAATTTTAACCTTTATACGCGCACGGTAAACCAATTAGTTGATAATCTAGGTTAAGATATTGACTATTAGAGAATTTCTATTCTTTCCAACGGCTTTTGCCCGTTAAATTGAATAAAAACAATCTAAGTAAACCGAATGTTGGATGTCTCCTGTTATCGGCTACTAGGCTAAATTAGTTGTTTTATAGTAAGGGATAGTATTTCGGATTTGATGCGAGTCTTACTCACCTTACCTTGAGTTAGGGTTCCGTTTCAAAAGTAAGGCCCCAAAACCGTCTAGGCGGACCGTCCACGAAATTTTGGTCAAGCCCCGCCCAATCGAAAAGACTATTCGTTAACCAAAAAAACTGCTCTAACTAACATCATAGTCACATTAAACTTACCTAAAACTAACATTAATATCACCTTCCAACCTGTTTTCCTTCGTAAAATTTGTCGTTGGTGGGATTTGGATTGGCAGGAGATTTGTTCTTTCTCGGATTGGGATGCTTGGTTCTTATCCTTTCGGCTTTTCTTCCCGTCTCAAGTCTTATTTTTGAGGTGTTTTTATGAGCTTTGGTGGCGGATTTGGAGGCTCGAAATCAGTTGGTCTTTGACGCTTCGCATCCTAATCGTTCGACCGATTTTTTGATTGACATTGTTTATTGTCTTTTATGGTGTTTTAGTAGATGTAAATAGGGTTTTGTCTTGGGAAGGAGTATTGGTTTAATAAAACCCCTTATTTATTTCTTTGTAATGTCTTTCTAGCTCCTTGCTAGTTTTTTAATAAAGTTGCCGTTCAAAAAAAAAATATCACCATCAACAACTTCCCCAAATCAATCAAACATCCTAACCACCAATTTCTAAACAAACATATGCAAAACTACTCGCTAATAACCATAACTACGCTAGAAACAACAAATAAAGCAACAAATAACGCGACAATAATAATAACTATATCAAACATTGTAATAAAAATTAACATACTAAAAATTAAAGAGATAAGAAAAAGCAGAGATACCAAATGAGAGCAAGAGATAAGACGAGGCCCGCTCAATAAACTTTAAAACCCCATCCAAAAGCTCCATATTTAACCAACTAATTACTTTTGAGCATTTTCTACGCACAACTAAAGAAAACAATTTTCGGTTGAATATCATGCAAACTGTTTGATTGAATAGAGATTTAAAGAAAAGCTAATTTGATTAAACTAAATTTTAGATTAAAAGAAATAAAAACGTTTTACTAGCAAAAGAAACAAGAGAAAGAAATTCAAATTTCCCAATTTGATTTCTTTGCATCCTCACCTTACGTTACGGTGTGTTTCATTCTATCTTATCATATTTAGGATCGATCATATTTACACCGATCAAATAGGGAGATATGAATACTATCTAAATCATTCATATTTACACCGATCAAAATTGGGAGATTGATCGTATTATCATAGTAGTTAACGAAAAGTAGATCTCATCATGGGGTAGACCCGACCAAAATATAAGGGATCCTTCAACCATGGGTAGCACGCGCGCCATGGGTCACCGATCTAATAATTATTCAGGAAAGAGCAAATAGGAACGATCAGATCGATAAAATATGTCGTCTAAGAGCAACGTAACAAAGGTATTCCAACCAAATCTACCATCCTAATTATAGTGAAGGAACCATAAGTCGTTTTAATCAATCTAATTGGTTATCTATTATCCCTATGGAATGACTGCTCGGTCCATGTTCTTTGCGGATAGTTGTAACACAATTGGGTTGTGGTGATCGATGTTTACATAGCTGCAAAGAGATCACCAATGTCGGGTCTCGATTTGGTTTTTGTACGTTTTATAAACGTTATATGTTTCAATCAGTTAGTTTCCATCTTAGAACGGCATTGAGGGTGGTTTTAATTATTTGCCGATGTGGCGAAGTATGGGTCGAAACCTTATTATTACGACCTGCTGGAAAGTTCTGTAGGGTACGGCAAAACAGTGTAGGTTCGAACTCTCAATCTGTTAGTATCAACGAAAATGTTTTTAGTCTTTTAACTCAGTATGCTTCTAAAGCGTCCGGGCAACAAATTCAGTGGACATGTTCGGGCAAAAATACGATACAAGTAAGGCTGGTGCAGAATCTGTGGGGGGTGTCGGATTGTAACAAGGAATATAAGGTAAGCGGGTGTTAAATGAAGCGGATTGATGTCTTATCTCGGTAGACATTGTATTGAATTTGGATGGTATGAGCGTAAGTAGTCGTGCTTTAAAGTTAAGATTTAAGTGCATTTCAGAGCTTCTAAAACATATGTCTTATGGAGGGATTCGAGGATGTTGGTCTTAGATATGTTGGGGGACTGTTGGTCTTGGTTGGATTAGACTCTATGGGATCAAAGTGGGAAGCGTCAAGACTTCTAAGGCGTTTTAAAGAGATATTTTTGGAGTTCAAGAGTGTTCTCTAATGATTTCTATTTTTCCAGATGACAAGATGTGCTTTGACCTATGACACTGGCTGGGATCTGCCTATTGGCATATGAGGCTCAGAGGTTTTAAGAAGTTGGGTGGGTCCTTGCGGGTGGCGGAAAGCAGCGTGTTTACGGATATGGTAAGTGAGGACCAATGTGTCCTCATCGGGAAGGTTTGTTGTCCTTAAAGTCTTTAATTGTGTGATTAGAGTCCTTTTAGTTTATATCGTAATAGGACTTATCGTATTATACGCTAGACTGATGTTTTGCAATACTTGGCGCGTCCCCAATATTTGAATCGATGGAAGAGTCAATCCGAGTCTAATCTCTGGAAAGGAAGGATGCTGAGGGTCCTAGTTTGGATGAAAGTTTAGGATTATGGAGGAGAAGCAATAAGGGCATTTTGGATGAGTAGTTGTGATTCAGGATTCCCACTAAGTATGTTAACAATGATTCGGTGTCGCTTCTAGTAGGTTTTTGCGAGAGGAGGATGTTCGTTGGGGTGGAAAAGTGTCTATGTTGGACTCCTTTGAAGAAGGCCGAGATTCGGTGATGATTTCGGTCTTGTATAATGATGGGTGTTTTTTATGGATTGCATGGAAAAGGAATTTGGAAGAAGGATGATGGTGAGATTCTTGGAGTTCATTTCAGGGTGAATTGTGGTTATTTGTTACCACTGTTGATCATTGAGGAATGTTAGCCTAGTTATTGCTCCTGAAAAGGACTCCATCATTGCGCCTCCATCTACCCCACCGCACGTAATGGTTTAAATAATTGCTGTTAGTCTGGTTCTTGTGGGTTGATTATATTGGTCCGCTAAATATGACGAAGATAGCTTTGATAAAGTGGAAGCTTATAGAGACCCCAAATGAAAATATCATGGGTTGATTCTCTCTTCGCGCAACTAGTTCGTGGAAGGAAAGATCTATTTTCCAAGCGATCTTCCGATTTGGAGTTATTATAGGCAAAACGTTAAAGAATTTTTCTCCTTCATTAATGCCTTATCGAGACAAAAACAAAGGATGCCGGTTCAGATCGTTTTTGGTATGATGCCTCGGGTGTTCGGTTTCGTTCATGGGAGTTAATTTCAGTTTGCGCCCATGGTGGGTCTTTCTTATTCTACTAGCCTTTGGTTTGTTTTTGCGGAGTTCGTTTGTTAGAGTTTTTCTGTTCTTTTGTTTTTTTATTTTGGATCGTTTTGCGTGTATATCGTCTGCTAGTTTCTTTCTAGCCTTTTTTAATAAAATTCCATTTGCCGTTAAAAAAAAAAAAAAAAAAAAAAACAATAGAAATTTGACTAAATTTAAAAGGACATTAAATTAATAAGGAAATCATACACGAATCTGATCTTTGAGAAAAGCATTACATGACATTTCACTTAGTTACTACGAATAATAAAAGAACTAAAATGAAAGATTCCAAGGTAAATCATGGTGTTGAGTGATGACTAATATCACCGACCCCAAAGAATGGGGTGGTGTCCGCTCCTCTTTGGTCACTATCTGCTCTTCACTCTTATAAGCCAAACCTTGCGCGTTGCTGCAGGGTGCGTTATTTTTTATTGGTGTGCTTAAGTATAAGAACACGCGCGTTGCGGCGAGGCTAATTTTTTTCTGGATAATAATTTTTTTTACTTAGCGTAGGCCGGTTTTTTTTTACGCCGTTTATTTTAAACTTGGTCGCGTGTTGATGCGGAGCGGTTTTTTTTTAATTTATTTTGTCTGGGTTTATTTGTTCGGTCTTCACATGTCTTAGTATAGTTTTTTTTTTTAATATGGACTATGTGTTGGGCATCACTGTCTCGGGTGTTTTTAATATATGGATTAAATCGTACTTTTGTAATTTTTTTTTTGCCTTGTGTCAGCCGCAGTATTTTTTTTATCTGAATAAATCAGTATTTTTGTAAAACAAATTCCTATTTTGTGCCAAGCAATTTTTTTTGTATATTATATTAATATATATACACATTTTAGGTTCAAAACTATGTCGTTTTGACATAGTTGCTACAGTGGTGCTATAGTAACCGGCCCATTGGGCTCCTACTTTGAGCCGGCCCATTTGACACTTTTCTTTTGTTTTTCTTTTTCTTTAACGAGGCAACTTTAAAAAAAATTGCTCGCCACAAAATATGAAACAAAATTACAAAAGTACTTATTTATTCAGATCAAAAAAATATCCGCGACATGAGACCAAACACATAAGCCCATATAAAAAAAAGAAACTATTGCACAAAAATAATAAAAAAAAAATAAAAATCTCGGCACAAAATAAGAAAAAAAAATTACAAAAGTATTGACTTATTCAGATAAAAAAATACACACGACCTGACGCCCAACACAAAAACCCATATAAAAAAATAATATTAAACATGAGATCGGAAAAATAAAGCCGCACAAAATACAAAAAAAATCAAATAAAAAATTTAACGGCCCGCATCAACGCGCGGGCAATCATGGTTAACACATATTTACTCAAATCTTATAAATTATATTAAAAAAAACCCAAATACTAAAAAAAAAATCTTTAACCACATAATCTTTAAAAATTTAGCACACGCAAACCACACTTATAAAACTTTGAAATCTTACAATACAAATTTAAAAAAAAACACCCGCATCTGTAATTAAATAAACACCGCCCCGCAGCAACGCGCGGGCAACTATGCTTGTATATACATATTTTAGGTGTAAAACGACAAGCCGAAACCGACAGCCCAAAACGCGGCCCAACATAAAAAAATAAAAAAACTTTTTCGGCCCATTTACAAAAAGGACCCTCAACTTTCAAATATTTACAACTTTTTTATATAATAAACTGTATTTATCAAATATATAGCACATATCTACCGATTCATTCAGATAAAAAAATATCATCGGAAAGATCTTCGAATTGCGAACAAAACGAGCCCAATATTGAAATGCTTCTGACGTACGCACGATTTTATAAAAAATGTTGAAGTTTAATATAAATTAAAAAAAATTACAAAACCTACCCTCAACTTTTAACTATTCACGACTTTCTTATATAATAAATTTTGTTTGTCAAATATATAAGGCATACCTACGAACAAAACGAGCCCAATATTACAATGCTTCTGACATACGTACGAATATTAATCCGAAATCGATTCGCAAAAAAATTATGCCCCGCAGCAACGCGCGGGGTATCTTGCTTGTTGCCTACTTAAGAAAGAAAAAATAAATAAAGTTTGTCAAATAGGCCGACCCAAAGTTGGGAGCCCAAAAAACCGGGCACTGTAGCAATGCGACGAAAACGGCGTCTTATAACTTTTCTTTTGATAATATATATAATTGGATTAGGTCAAATGAATCTGGGGCCTGATTGGGCTATATTTGGACACAATAAAGAGTTTTATGGCTGGGCTCGGTTGAGCTTAGTCTTGCTTCATTTTTCTGGCTTTTTCTTCGGGTTTCTTTTTGGGTCTTCAATAATCTTCAATAAATGCTTGTAATCCCGTACTTTAGCTCAAATGTCCTCGCTCCGTACATACAATAATAAATAACAACATTTAACAATATATGCACTTAAAATTTACATTTTCGCTATTTATTATGCCATAAATGAGGGTATTTTAGCCTTAAATATTTGTATAAATTAGCAAATATCAAATACCCCTACACTTAAGCGTTGCTTGCCCCCAAGCAACTATTATTACATACGTTAAGTAAAAAAAACGATTTGCAACCCCTAAACGAATAATGTATCACATCAAACAAGAACAGATAAGTATTCATTTAAGGGATATAAGTAAAAAACCATTATATTCGATAACGCCCCATTTTGACCTTTATTCACCTATATAGTTAAAAATAACTTCTTATTGCGACCTGCCATGCTCGACTTTATTTTCGTGATATATACGAAGCTTAAAAACGGGAAGCACACAAACTGGATGCCTCCAGGAGATAATAATCATCATCCTCGATTTTCACAATCCCAAACCAAGCTGAAAACGTAATCACAGCTAAATATAAAATTAGATGCTAACACTACTCATAAATGTTAATTGTGTAAGCGCAACTACTTCTCGCTCATTTATTCCTAATTCCTCTAAGGATTTTATTTGAAAAACATAAAGTGAAATGAGATCACTTATTTTAATAGATTATGGTCTTATTATTATAAAAATATCCGGTTTAAACACTAATTAGTTTAAAATCCTTTCTTAGATGAAAACAAGGTCCACATTAAGGTTCTAATTTAAAACGATTTAGGGGATATCCTTTTTATTTCATCCGAAACAACTCAACTACGAGTCCAGAGACGGAGGCTTTATTTAGATATCTCCGGAGTCAAAATTTGGCTTTATTATTATTATTGCAGCAGTATCAGCCCTTGGTCCTTTAAAGAACTGAGACAACGGGAGCAAACCATCAGGAAAAAGTAGTCTTATTTCGACCTCGGGAATTTTATCGACCTTTTTAAATTCTGAGTCAACGGGAGCGAACCGTCAGGAAACAGTAGTCTTATTTCGGATTCGGTTTATTACATTTTATTATAGCCAAATTCCGAGTCATGTGGTCTTTTAACTTCCGAGTCAATGGGAACGAGCCGTCAGGAAACGGTAGCCTATTTTCCCACAACACTGACAAAACCTCGATGTGTACCTTACTTTCATCATAAGGAATCCTCTAAGAAGGGATTAAAAACTAAGAATTGCAAAAACAGTGCAACTTAATTTATTGAAAATTATTTTATTGCGTTTATTTAGCTGATGGGAGCAAAAAGCCACAATTAAAATCTATGAGCTCTAAAGAGATACTAATCCACGATTAGCATCTAACTTATATTTCAACCTCTTTCATTCAAAATTCGTTCTTTGCAAAAAATTTAAGTCTTGCAAACGCTTTGTCTCTAAAGTTAAGAGGAAAGCTAGAGTGCAATACTTGGTCAAGTCAGAATCTCCCTTGTTCTAGCCTACATGCCTACTTATTTTTACACATTTTTATCATTATATATATATATATATATATATATATATATATATAATAATAATAATAATTATAATATAAAATAATATATTGGTCAAAACGGGGTTGCGTGGGGCACAGACAAGCACATGTATGATCATTTCGATAGAAATCCCCCCACACTTAGAACTGTACATTAGCCTCAATGTTCAAAAATATCAAATATCAGGTGCTATCCCTACACTTAGGAACGAAAAAGGAAAATGTTAATAAAATCCCGAGTGCAGTAAGGGGAAACTAATATCATATATTAATGTATATGATCAGGATAGAATATTTTCCTAGATATAATCATGCAATTGATCGGAGACCGAGTGTTGGAGGATTGAAAACAACCACGGTAGTCTTCACGATCATAGGGAATCCTGCGAGCAAAAACAGATACCTACGAAACACAACATGGAGATAAACACTCCCCCATACTTATTCTAATACTACATCACACGTATTCAAAATAAAAATAAAAATAGATAGATAACACGGGTTGCCTCCCGAGAAGCGCTTGTTTATTAATGAGTCACTAGCTTGAATCGCCCCCGAATTCAGTTGTTCATGGGGAAAAGACGGAGATCTGGGACATCCAAAGCAGGGATTTCCCCTCCGTGGTAATGCTTAATCCGATGCCCGTTTACCTTGAAGTTGGGACTGTTGGGTTGGGACAACTCAACGGTTCCATAAGGAAGCACTTCAGTAATTGTAAACGGTCCAGACTAACGAGATTTTAATTTGCCCGATAAAATCTTCAATATAGAATTAAAAAGAAGAACACGATCACCGACATGGAACTCTCGGTTTTTGATATTTGAATCGTGAATCTTCTTTGTATTTTCCTTATAGATCAAAGAATTCTCATAGGCCTGATCCCGAAGTTTATTTAACTCATTTAATTGAACCTTTTGATGATCACCCGCAGTCTTAAGATCAAAATTAGTCCACTTTAAGGCCTAGTAGGCTTTGTGCTCGAGCTCAATGGGTAGATGACAAGCTTTACCGTACACAAGCTTATATGGAGTACAACCAATAGGAGTCTTAAAAGCGGTACGGAAAGCCCATAAAGCGTCATCTAACTTATCAGCCCATTTAGCACGATGCTCACCTACTGTCCTCTCTAAAATCCTTTTCAAACCACGATTAGATACCTCCACTTGGCCACTAGTTTGAGGATGATACGAGGTAGAAAGCTTATGTTTAACACCATATTTTTCAAGCACCTTAGCAAATTTATCATTACAAAAATGTGTACCTCGATCACTAATAATGGCCCGTGGGGTTCCAAACCTAGAAAATAATTGTTTTAAAAATTTCACAACTACTCGGGCGTCATTTGTGGGTAAGGCTTTGGCTTCAACCCATTTGGAAACATAATCGACAGCCACGAGTATATACTTGTTCCCTCGTGAAGACGGGAACGGCCCCATAAAGTCGATGCCCCATACGTCAAAGATCTCACAAATCTGGATAAGATTCTGGGGCATTTCGTCCCTTTGTGAGATTTTTCCTTGACGTTGACATGCGTCACAGTGTTTGACCATGTCATGGGCATCACGATATATAGTGGGCCAAAAGAAACCAGAATCAAAAACTTTCTTGGCGGTGTAGTTAGGGCCATGATGTCCACCTGTAGGACCATGGTGACAAGCTTCGAGAATATCCATAGCTTCCTCCCATCCACACACAGTCTAATTATTTAATCAGCACATATTCTAAATAAATAGGGGTCATCCTAAAAATTATGTTTTATATCTTTGAAAAATTTCTTCTTTTGCTGGGATGACATTCCTTTAATAAGCACATTACCTACTAAGTAGTTTGCAATATCGGCAAACCACAGGGGTTCATTTTCATCATTAAGGGTAATCATATTCAGGGACTCGTGTGGAAAATTATCATTCATTTCTATTTCAACAAGATCCCCTTTATGAGGATTTTTCAAGTCTACTTAAGTGATCACCCGTTAGATTCTCTACTCCTTTTTTATCACGAATCTCAATATTAAATTCTTAGAGTAAGAGAATCCATCAAAGTAATCTCGGCTTAGCAGATAAATACTTTAAGGCCGAGTGATCCGTATACACTATGGTCTTAGACAATACAAGGTAAGACCGAAATTTCTCAAATGCATACACTACAGCTAATAACTCTTTTTAGTGGTGGTGTAATGTGTCTGAGCATCAGATAAAGTCTTACTTGCATAGTGTATAGGCTGAAAATATTTGTTCTTTTGTTGGCCCAAGACTGCTCCTACCATAAAATCACTTGTATCACACATAATCTAAAACGGTAAGTCCC
>BQNB010113794.1:0-21872 GCA_026074375.1 Tanacetum coccineum
AAGTAAAGCAATAAACACACACAAGAAGACAAACAAACGATAGAGAAGCGGTCGAGAACTAATGTAAGGAAAACGTATCAACCTTGAATAATTCGATAAAACGTAGGTTTGTTTATTAGTGCGATGATTGTCTTATCTCGAAGGGCACATCATTCCTAGACTTAGGCGGTACTTCTTCCTAAGACCTAGACACGCTAATTTTGTCACAATTAAAAGCATCTGTATAAAGTAAGCATTTGTTGATTTTAATCTATCTTAGGATCTAAGTGATGGTGCTCTTACTAAACCCTAGCTCATTGAGACTTTACCCACTTACTGCTTAACAGCGATTTATATACTAGTAGTCCACTGTCCGAGTCCTTACCAGTAGAATAAGAACGTACTCGTTGATCCTAGGGTCACCTGCTAGTCCAACTAAGCTCACAAAACTAAAAGGTAAAAGATAGTTAATATTTATGATCCTATGATTCTAGATATATAAATTGCAATATAGAGAGCTATCCAGGACTCTTAGCCTACGCCCAAACAACACCGAAGTTGCAGCGCATTAAATATGTAGGACTAGACCCAGTTGAATGATAAGTCACATAATAGCAATCGAGATAAACAAACCAAACATTAGATCTTCATAAACATGGCTAATACCTAAAGGTATCAACCGATAGTCATTGTAAAAATACACATAGCTGATATATGAACGATTTAAAATAAAGAAACCTCCATCGAATGCGTACTTTGGATTACGCGAAGATTACAAGAATTTCCTATGATCTTGAGGCGCTTATCTGACCATACTATGCTCTTCTTAGATCAGCACATGGTCAACTTGGTGGTTTTAGGATTCACTTGCATACCTAAAACTGAGTTTAGGGTCGTCTATATATAGTGGTCTGGAAGTCGGTTCGATACGGCGTAATGATTAAGCTTCAATACGACGTATTGGAAGACTTTGGCGGGGCTCCAAGTAATAAAATATTCCAAATTCTTGCCAAGAAAATGGATACACATATCTAATTTTTTGGATACAGCGTTATTACCAATATGTCATATTCGATTTCTTGGATACGGAATATTGACCAATACGGAGTATTGGCTGAAAATGTGTTTTTCTTGATTTTTGACCAAAGTATCATATACGGCGTATCAATGGCGTATTCCAAAGTTAGGCAATGGTCTTGAGTTCTTCAAAGTCTTTAGATACGGCGTATGCTTCTAGAATGAATAAAGCAATTGAATGTCAGAATCAATGACTTTCTTAAACTCTTCGTTTATGCTTCAAAACACGTATTTTTCTCCATCTTTTGCCAACTACTCGATAATTGCTGCAAATAACAAATGTAAACAATTAAGTACCAATTCTTGCAATAATTATATAAAATGGGTTAATATCAGAGGATAAATGATGCTATAGAATAGACGTTATTTGATGTAATCAAATATTCCCTCACTCGAATCTGTCCTCGAGTAGCCTTTAGAAGTTTATAAAAATGTATCCCTAATGATATTTTCCGTTAAAGCATTTATTTGATCTATTACAAGTACACAACCAAACACCTCACGAAATAAGAAGATGAAAACACTCAAATCACTCAACTAATCTATGTGGTAACATGTAACTACTTCGCTCAATTCTCGTCGTACGAGTATTCTATCATAACTTGGCAAAGGAAACCCCATCTCCACACTAAAGACAAGGAGAAAACAAGTTTTATAAAGGTTAAACAATATGAATTTGTATGGAAAGGCTTACGGTTGATCATTCTACAATATTTCACCAGAAGTACCACTCCAACAAGGCAGCTGAAGCACACATACATGGCCGTAACGACGGAATAGACATGTGTGTTCGATCACATCCTCATTCGAATTTAACCAATGGTTAGGATGAAAATGCTATAGGGTAGGACCTCTACTTTCACCAATAAGTTTGTAAACCAACAAGGCAGCTGAGACATGCATACATGGCCGTAACGACGGAATAGACATGCACGCTCGATCACATCCTCATTCGCGTAAAACCCATGGTTAATCATTAGGTGAGAGGGAAGTAAATTGTTGTTAAATAAAAATTAAGAAACAAATAGATTAAGCCTAAAGTACAAGTTGCTAGACACTTTTTCCCGACCGTTACCATGATAAAGACACGACTATTTACAACGTCTTGATCATAGATCAAAAACAACAACCTAAGTTGGTGTTCCCGTAACGGTCAACTTCCCAATCATCCCAAAACTTTACATACTCTACAAGGTAAGTGGCGATATCTTCCACTTTGTACAATACTTTACATCGTTGATTTTTTAGACGTATCAACGAATAATCGATCCTTCGTGTAATTCCTTCGGGAAACGATTATCTTCAAACTTTCTTTTTCACTCTTTTGATATAATTTTTTTCTTCAGTTTTTTGATTTTTTGCTAACTATGCTTTAAATCTCGGTGTAGTTTCACCAACTTCACGATCATAATAATTCCGGATAATTCCTTCGGTAGTTCTTTGTTCTTTGGACTCACCATTAATTGTGATGGTAGTAAAATCACATGAGCTTTGACTACTAATATACATTCCCATTTGCAATGTGCAAATTTCCAACTGCACCAAAGATAGAAAATGACACAAGACTCGGGAAATACAAGCTTTACACTTTAAGCAACTAGCAACAATAAATTAAACTTAATCTAACAGGTAGTTAAGGTGTAAGGGTGTAACGAAAAAAATAGTTGGTGTAAATTCCTAAAGGATTGGCTCTACAGGTTGTTCTAGTGGATCCAAATCACACACTTTGAAGCTAAAACTCAAATATACAAGAGCTTATCCAAATAAGCTCTTGTACCTTTTTCAAAAACCAACAGATTTGAAGAACAACTAAAAAAACTTGAAAAACAGTTTTTGAACTTAAAAACTTTGGAAAAACAGACTAAAAAGGGCTTAATGACTTAAGCCAAAGTTAGCCATATGACCCCAACCCATGACATTCCTGTTTTGACCCATTTTGGGCTTAACCCAAACACCCCTTTATATTTTAAAAAACGAATTTAACACTTATAAAGACTGAATTAAGCTCTAAGTTTTAAAGTCAATTACTAAGCATGCATCATTAGATAATAAAAAGTGAAAAGCAAAAATAAATAAGCACTTGAAAAAGCTTATAAGCTAACAACAGAATTAAGCTATACTAAGCAGTTTTAAGCACTTGACAAGTTAATGAGATATGAGCCACTAAAAGGAATTTTTTAGCATAACTAGACACAAATAAGCACAACAAGACATAGATAAGCTGAAAATAAGCCACAATAAGCAATGCTACAGTAAAAATAAGCTAAAATTTAAAAAGAAGTATACCTTGATCCTTGCTCAAAACAGGATTATGAATACCTAAATAAGCTCTAAAACCTACCCAAGCTTATAAATAAGCTATACTAAGCATACCAATGAGCCATCCAAGTTTGCTCATTCATCCTTAGCTATCAAACAGTAACTCTTTTTTTCCTTTTTTAATTTTTCTTAAACTCTTGTATTAAAGTTTGGAAACAGATTATAAAGTGGTTTTTGTGAGCTTTTAAAAGACTTAACTTAAGAATTTTGAACAAAAATTAAAACATCAAACTGAATTTTCATTAATCTTAAAAATAAAAGTACATGGAAGTTGGAATACTTAAAAACTTAAAACTGAACTCTTAAAAAAACTACACACTAAAAAAAACTCTAACTAGTTTGCCTCAAGGCTTACAAAAGCTTTTTATAGCCAAATAAGCTAGGGTTTGGACTTCTCCTCTTGTCTTCACTTCTGTGCTTCTTTGTAGACACAAAACAGCCTTGTGTGTTTGTTGTGAGAGTGGAAACTCAAAGCAATCCTGGCCCTTCATTTATCTTGGTGCCCAAGGTCTCAAATCTAAACCCTTGATCGAATTGTGGGTTTTTGGATTGCCAGCTTGGCATACCCATGTGGGGGTGGGGTTTAGGATTGTAAAGGTTTTGGAGTGTTGTGGGGAGTCAACGAGGTTCGATAGTGACAGGATGTGGGGTTTGGGGGTTTGGCGGGAATTGGTGTAGGAGATGTAATAGTGTTTTAAATCCAGGGATGAAGTTTGGGAGTTTGTCACAATTGGTCCCTCATGGTTATATATGTCTTTGCAATTTCAGTCCTTGGGTTTATAATCGTTTGGGGACTTGGCAAAAATACCCCCCGAATGTTATAAAGGATATTGCAAGTTAAGTCCTTTTGGGTTACATCTTTGGAGGGTTGGCAGAAATAACCCTTGTGGTTAATACTTTGGGAAAATGGCAGTTTAAACCCTTGCAAGTATTTTTCTTCTTTTCCTTCATTAAATAAGTTAGGGACTTGGCAACTTTAGCCCCTAAACTTATTTTTCTTCACTTGTGGCTTCGGGTTTGACTTTTTCAGACTTGGGCTTTGTCTTGACTTTGTCTTTTCCACGCTTTTCCATTCCGTGTCCGGTTTTGTCGTTTTGGCTTCGTTTTTCATCCTTTTCTTAGATATCCGTTCCTGCACAACATAATTAGCAAAACAAGCATATATTTGGCATTTTAAGTCCGTTTTTGGTTATTTTAACTTGTTTTTAAAGGTAAAAGGTGTGTGTAATTAAACACATACCACATGTAGACCCTCTTAATTAAACTACTAGCAGGTTTAACACTTTTGAAAATAATATTTTCTTCCCCAATCGTTAAAGTAATCTTTCTTTTGTAAACATCAATCTTAGCACGGGCGGTAGACAAAAATGGTCTTTCGAGGATCAAGGGCACTTTGATATCCTTAGGCATATCAAGAATTATAAAGTCTACTGGGAAAACAAATTTACCAATTCCCACTAGTACGTTTTTAGATATTCCACTGTCAACCTAGTGTGAGCTAATTTGCCTATTCCTAAGTTAAGATTGGTCAAGAGAGGCATTACACTAACGCTAGCTCCTAAGTCAACAAGGGCATTATCAAAGCAAACATTATTAATAAATCAAGGTAAAGTGAAACTCCCTGGGTCTTTCTCCTTTCGGGGTATGGTGTCATTGATATGTGAAGCTCCATAAGCTTCTGCAAATTTTGGTCCATAGTTCCTTTCTTCATCTTCATAGTAATGATAATCCAAACGACTTGGAAAAGGAATCATCATTTGTCTTGACTTGTACAATAGTGTATTGTTCTATCCAATGGATACGGCGTATAGGGATGATCCAATACGGCGTATCGAGTGTGAATAAGCTTCAATAGTTGTCGAGATTGACTTGACTTGATCTCTCGGGTTCGTTTCAGTCGAGCTAGGTAGGCTTCTAAATCCTCTCTCCTGTAGTACCTTGCTTATTTGCCCGATTTGTATTTCCAATGTTTTAATTGATGCTCCTTGGTTCCTTATGGCATCATCCGTTGAAGCTCAGATTTATTTGATCACGTTAGAGTTTTCCTCGTGTCCTTTTGCCGATTCTCCCATAAATTTGCTCAAGGTGTCTTCCATTGATTTCCTTTGTTCTTGGTATGAAGAATTTGCGTTGTTCCTTTGATAAAATCCTGGAGCTGTTGCTCTATATCCCCCACTTTGAAAAGGTCCACCAAATTGCGTGTAGTAATCTTCTTCTAGGGTTTTCCCTTCTTCTTTTAGTGGGCAATCTTTGGTGTAATGGGGTCCTTTGCATTGTTCACATCTTACTTGAGCAGCATAAAAATTTTCATTCACCTTCTTGATCTCTCTTCCTAGATTGTTCAGTTGTGCTTATATAGCAGCCAATCTGTCAGAAGTCTCAGTACTTCTTCCTCTAGATGATCCATTATGCCATTTTTGAGAGTATTCGACCATTTCTTGGATGACCTTTTTAGCATATGCAGTTGTCTTAGTTGGAATGGCACCTCTTGAGTCAAGAATCTGTCGTGTTGGAACATCCAACCCATTGTAGAACAAAATTACCTCCTACATCTCAGTCAAATAGTGTTGAGGACACTTCATCAAGAGTTCTTTAAAATGCTCATATGCTTGATAAAGGGTTTCATCTGGTTCTTGCTAAAAGTTGTTGATTTCCTCCATTTTCTTCGCAGTTCGACCAGGTGGGCAATATTTGTTCAAAAACTTAGTTTTAAGATCTTCCCAAGTTTTGATCGAACCAGGTGGTTCATTTCTTAGACAACGACTTGCGGCTCCAGTTAAGGATATAGGGAAGACTAAGAGAATTAGTTGATCCTCAGTGGTGTTAGGAACGTGGAATATTTCAAGAACTTTCTCAATGTGTTCATTCGCATCTTCATTATCCGAACCGCTAAACGTGTTTTCTCGAAGCTCCTTAAGAAATTGTCCTTTCAGTTCAAAACTATCTTTTCCTCAATCTTAGGCCTAACAACTCCTGATCCATAGTCCGTTCGGGTCTTGCTTATGTATTGCTCCATGGTTTCCGTCATTGCTCTCGCTTCTTCTTCCTCCGAGTATTTTTGGTCAGAAAATAAATTGAAATCAGGCGATCTCAATTCGTCAAGACTTAGTGACTTGAAGTGTCTTCTAGATGATCAAAATTCTTGTTCAGGTTCTTTGTAAGGTGTGAATAGTTCGTTTGTTGAACTCCTTTTCATGCACTACCTGTAACAAGGGATAAACAATCAGTAGGATTTGCTCTGAAGAAAGATAGAAAAAAAATTTGTATGAAAACCAAGATTCCTGTTTCAGTTCTAGATGATCGATACGCCATATCCAATGGAAGTGGATACGCCATATTAATCAATTGAATGAATACGTTGTATTGGACAGAGAGTTTAATACGCCGTATCCAATGGAAGTGGATACGCCGTATTCAGCTATCGACCAAAACAGTGTATTAAGAAAAACAATTAAATACGCAAATAATAAATATATACAAGCAAACAATTAAAGATAAATATACAAAATTTACAGAATATACAAGAATATACACTAATCTAATTACACTAATCCTAAGGGTTAGATCTAATCTAATGTTAAAAACCAAAATATCAAATAAAAATCAAGATTAATTTTCACTCTCCGGCAGCGGCACCAAAAACTTGATGTGTCGTTGTGTGGTGTATATTTTTATGATTCAAGTTTTAAATTTATATTTTGCCGACTAAACCAAAAACAACACTTTAACGGGCAGTGTACCCGATCGATAGTAGTTTCATGGTAAGTAGGGTGTCGAACACTTGGAGCAAGGTTAAATCTATCAATTTAATTAATATCTTGGTTATCTAATCTATGTTAATTCTATTCTATTCTAAACCTATGTCAGTCTTAATCCTAATTCTAACGGGAAAAGGGGGTTTTCAGCCTGAGAGACTGGCACGGTTTAGTTAGTGACTACAATCAATTCAAGGCACTTTAACCCACGCAAGCAAATAAACAAAAGATAAAAGTGTGATCGAGCCAAATATAAAAAAACTGTATTAACCATAATTAATCCGATTAGAAAGTTGGTTTGTTTATTGAGTGCAATGATTTCTTCTCTCTAGGTGGCATATCATTCTTAAGACTTAGGCGTTACATCATCCTAAGACCTAGACACATTAATTCTATCGTAATTAAAGCATCCGCATAAAGCATCCTTATTTGCTGATTATAATCTATCTTAGGGATTAAAGCAATGGTGATCTTGTTAAACCCTAAGTCATAAAGACATTACCCACTTACTGCTTAATGGTAATTTATACACTAGTAGTCTACTTGTCCAACTATCCAATGGAATCAGAATGTTATTTGTTGAATTATCTAGGTCACCTGCTAGTCAACACGATCAATAAACCATTGGCAATATCCAATTAACTAGTTAAGCCCAAAGCGTATCATAGACACAGATTTAGAAGGACAATATTTATGATCCTATGATTCTAGATGTACAAATTACTATATAGAGAGCTATACCAGACTCTAGATTTACTTGGTCCGTATTACTAGATCCAGTTGAATGATATGTCGCATACAAAAGCGCGTAAACAAGTATAAATTGATAAACATAAACAAGCATTCAACGATAAATTAAGAAATCGAGATAAACAAATACCAAACATTCAGATCTTCATAATAATGGCTAATACCCGAAGGTATTAGCCTTCAAACGTCATAATAAATACAAAAGCAATTATTTAGCCAAGGTAAACTAACCGAGCTAACGAATGATACAAAAAACTGAACGATTACTAAAGTATATGGAATTACACGTTGTCTTCTATGAAATTGATAACGTTGCTCGACCTCTTCTGCTCTTTTTCTTCTCTAAAAATCGACTTTTATGGTTTAGGTATCGAGAATATGATTTAGCACACTTAAAACTTGTTTTTTAGTTTTCTATTTATAAGGTCTGGAAGTCGGTTCGATACGGCGTATTCAAGGATTGGATACGGCATATTGGAGATTTCTTAGAGTAGGGACCATGTTTGATATCTTCCAGAATATTCACATACTATATCTTCAATACGGCGTATTGAGTCTCTCTGGATACGGTTTATTGAGCTTTATTCCTTTGTCGTCTTTGGTGAGTGCAGGCACGGATACACCGTATCTTCCTTAATGGATACGGCATATTGGTTTTCAAAATAGTAATATTCAAAATATCTTCATTTAAGCTCCAGAATGCGCGCCTTTTGCTAATATTCACTAAGTACTCTATAATTACTGCAATTCTCAAATATAAACGATTAAGTAACAATTCTTTGCAATAATTATACAAAATGGGTTAATTACATGAGGTAAATGATGCTATAAAATAGACGTTATTTGATGTCATCAAATATCCCCCCACTTGAATCCTACTTGTTCTCAAGTAGCCTTTAGAAGTTTATAAAAATGTATCCCTAAGGATATTTTCCGTTAAAGCATTTATTTTATCTATTACAAGTACACAGCCAAACACCTCACAAAATAGGAAGATGAAAACACTTAAATCACTTAACAAATCTATGTGGTAACATGTAAATAATTCACTCAATTGCTCGGTCATGACGAGTATTCTATCATAAGCTTGGCAAAGATACACATCTCCACCGCTAAAGCTAAGGAGTAACAAGTTTATAAAGGTAAATATGGGTTTGTATGATAAGGCTTGGGGTTGATCATTCTACAATCATTCACCAGAAGTACCACTCCAGCAAGGCAGTTGAAGCACACATACATGGCCGTAACAACGGAATAGACATGTGTGTTCGATCACATCCTCATTCGAATTTAACCAACGGTTGGGAAGAAGAATGATATAGGGTAGGAACCTTCTAACTTTCAACAAAAGTCGTAAACCAACAAGGCAGTTGAGACATGTATACATGGCCGTAACGACATAATAGACATGCACGCTCGTACAAATCCTCATTCGCGTAAAACCAGCTAGTCATTAGGAAAGAGAAGTAAATTGTTGTTAAATAAAATTTAAGAAATAAATAGATTAAATTGAAAATACAAGTTGCTAGACACTTTTTCTCGGCCATAACCATGATAAAGACACAACTATTTACAAACGTCTTGATCATAGATCAAAAATAACAACCTAAGTTGGCATTCCCGTAACGGTCAACTTCCTAATCATCCCATACTTTACATACTCTACAAGGCAAGTGGCGATATCTCCCACTTTATATAATACTCTACATCGTCGATTTGTATCAACGAATAATCGATCATTTGTGTAATTCCTTTGGTAGTTGCGAAACGATTATCTTTAAACTTTCCTTCTCTTTTTTAGTTGCATTTTTTCTAATTTTTTTTATTTTTTAACACTATACTATGAAACTCGGTGTAATTTCACCATCTTCATGATCATAATAATTCTGGATAATTCCTTTGATAATTCCTTCGTTCTTTGGACGTACTATTAATTTCGATGGTAGTAAAAATACATAAATTTTGACTATAATTTACATTCCCATTTGCGATGTGCAAATTTCTTTCAACCATACCAAAATAGATACAAGACTTAGGAAATACAAACTTTACTCTTTAAGCAACTAGCAACTGTAAAATAAACTTAATCTAACAGGGTAGGCTAAGGTGTAAAGGTGTAACGAAACAAATAGTTGGTGTAGTTCCTAAAGGATTGGCTCTACAGGTTGTTCTAGGGGTATCTTACTCTTAAAATGAGATTAAACAAAGGGTTTATACGGGGTTTAACTAACCAGTGTAGTTAGTTAATAAGAAACATGTAAAGGCGTTTTGGGTGTAATCCTAAAATTTACCAATTTAAACGAGTTACTCCATCTAAATCCATGGTACTCATCACTGCAGTCTCGAGTGATATACCAAGCCGAGTTCTAAAGTCTACCACATCACCAACATACTCATATTTTGTGGAATTTGGGTAAACTTTTGAAAACGGATAAGGTTAAATCCTCACAATATCTAACAAGGGTTATTGTGTGCGGGTTATGTATCAAGTAATTTCACAAAAGTATGCTTGATTTTTTTTTTAAATTTGAGCATAATTTAAGCATTTTAGTGTGAAAATTAGGACAAGTAAACATTCTAATTCCATCCCCCCACTTGAATTATACAACGTCCTTGTTGTATAGATAAAACATTAAATACAGGAATTAAAAAGAATTAGAATGAGAAACTCCCTTGATATTTGCTCGCTAGATTCTCCAAGTTGAGTTTATTGAGCAAGAATTCTTGTGTTGAACAGCCGCCTTGAAGTTTCAAGACTCCAACACTTCACGATCTCCAGATTTGTAAATTCTCCCCCAACGTTGTCGATTTCTTTCCAGCAAGGTCCTGTATAAATTCTCAGAAAACAAATACAATTCTATCTCCGTGTATTCGTTGGTTAGACTCGAAATAAAAACCTAAAAACTGTACAGGAAGTCGATACGCCATATCCATTCCCCAGGATACGCCGTAGAGATACCTGTGTCGTATATGCTGTATTCGTTTAACGAATACGCCTTATAGACTGTGCTAAAAATAAAGACTGGATAACGTCCAGAAGGCTAATACGCCGTATCCATGGGATTTGGATACGTCGTATAGACAGTCTGGAAAGACAGACTTGATAAAAATTGAAAATACATTCCGGGTTGTCTCCCGACAAGCACTTTTGTTTACAGAAAAGTCTTTAAGTTAGACTTGCCCCAATTTAATCCCATCCTTATAAAACAATTTGGGGTCGAACGGGATGCCAAATGGCACATACAAATTCTTGATTAAGAAAATGAATGACATCCCTTTGTTAAGATGATTCCAAGTCATGATATTAAAATTTAATTCCTTGATAAAAGTTTTAGTTTTGAAATTTTTATTATATGTATCATGACTTGTTTCCAAAAGCTTATTTGACCCATGTGCATAGGCACCAACATCGGTATTTATTAAATCAGGTAATGGTTTGACAGATAAATCCTTCGAAGAGTGTTCAATATCGACTTTATCATTATCATTGTCCGTATCCGTTTTTAATTCATCGAGATAAATTACATTAAAAAGAAATAAATCATTAAAGCATATAACGTTTGTTCCTCTTCATTATAAGTCGACATCGATGTTTCCATCAGATATGTTAAGGTTTAAAATTCAGTTTCCGTTAATAAATCTGATTTAGACATTTACATCATTGTAAGACAATGGATGGAAATGCATTCTCGAAATCTTTAAATAGAGTCCTAAATAATCAGAAATAAACTGACTGAGAGGCTTGGGTTATAACGGAAACAAAAGCATATTGACTTTATCATTATCATTTTCTGAATCCGTTTTTAAATTGTTACAAAATAATTTTGTAAGAAAATGAATATTGTCAAAAATTACCGGAGCCAATCTTCATCGTCTGAATCGTCAACGATATTCTAAAGTCAATTTCCATCGTTGTAATAGAGAAACATATGCGTAGGCTCACCACATAGAGCTGCTTCAGATGTTAATGTGTCGTTAAAGACTATAGCTGGGAATTCAGTTTCAACAGATCCAAGGTCGTGAACGTCTTCATTATCCCAAATCTTACCATACGTAGCAGTTTCCCAGTTATACACCTTATCACGCCTACGAGCTTTTTCTTCTCAAAGCCTATATACACCTCCTTAGTAATTTGGGTTGACCTATTTTAAACGCTGTAATAAAATTTGCTAGGAAACAAAACTGTCAAATAGCTAATACGCCGTATTCAAGTGAACTGGAATACGGCCTTTGGAATAACGAATCGAATACGTTGTATTGGTTTGAAAAAATTTATCTCTGTAATCCCAAAGGGATTGAAATGCCGTTTGTTTTGAAAAAAAAATTACATCGTACTTTTTGAACACATGCAGAAAAACACAAATATGCAGAAATTGTACACTGCAGAAATTAAACCAAAAATAATGCAAATTAATCTAAACTAAGCTATTCCTAAAGGATAGATCTAATCTAATGATAAAACCAAAAGAACAAAATAAAAACAAGATTAATTTACAGCTGCTCCGGCGGCGCGCCAAAAACTATAGTGTTGTAGTTGTGGTTATATTTATATGTTTCAAGTTTAAAATGTTATAGTTTGCCGCTAAACCAATAACAACACATTTAACGGGCAGATACCCGGTCAAGGATTAGCATTCGATGGTAAGTAGGGTAGTCGATCACTGAGAGCGAGGTAAATCTATCAATTTAAATTAATATCATTGGTTATCTAATTAGTTAATTCAATACCTAGATCCTATTCTAAACCTATGGCATTCTAAATCCTAATCTAATTAGTAAAAAGGGGTTTTTTCAGACCTAAGAGTCCTGGCAACGTTTGTTGGTACTACAATCAATTCAAGACACTGTTACCACACACAATCAAATAGACAAAAGAATAAAATTGAGCGGATCGAACCTTATATAAGAAAACAGATTAAGCCATTATTAATCCCTATTAGATAGACGTTGTTTTTATATTACGTGCAATGATTCTTCTCTCGAGGTGGCAAATTCATTTTTTAATACTTAGGCGTTACATCATTCCTAAGACCTAGACACATTAATTCTAGTACAATTTAAAGCAACCGCAAAAAGCATCATCATTTGCTAATTATAATCCTAACTAGGGATTAAAGCAATGGTGAATCTTGTTAAACCCTAACTCATAGAACTTTACCCACTCTTTCGCTTAAATTGGCAATTTAAACACTAGTAGACCCTTGTCCTACTATCCAATAGAATCAGAATGTTACTTGTCTAATTATCTAGGTCACCTGCTATCAACACGATTCAATAAACCATTGGCAATATCCAATTAAACTAGTTAAGACCCGAAGCGTATCCCTAGACACATACTTAGAAGGACAATACTCGAGTAACTATTAATTCTAGATGTAAAAATACTATATGGATACTATCCGGGACGTCTAGCTTGGTCCACTAGCTAGATCTAGTGAATGATAAGTCGCCATACAAAAGAGCGTAAACAATATCAATTGTAAACATAAACAAAGCCGGCAATGATAAATCAAGAATCGATATACACAAAATACCAAACAGTTCAAATCTTCATAATTAATGGGCTAATACCCGAAAGGAATTAGCCTTCAAACGTCATAATAAATACAAGAGTAATAAATTAGCCAAGTTACACTAATCGAGTTAACGAAGATACCAAAAACTAAATGATTACTAAAGTATATGGAATTACAACGATTCTCCTAGGGCATTGAATACGTTACTCGACCACTTCTGCACTTGTTTCTCCTCTAAAAATTGACTTTTGTGGTTATTTAGGTATCGAGATATGATTTACATACTTAAAACTCGTTTTTGAGTTTTCTCATTTATAAGTATGGAAGTCGGTTGAACACGCCGTATCCAACCATTGATACGCCGTATTCAACCGGACTTCCATACCTTAAAAATAGAAAACTCAGGAAACAGTTTTAGTATGCTACATCATATTCTCGTTACTAAACCACAAAGTCAATTTTAGAGAGAACAAGAGCATAAGTGGTCGAGTAACGTATTCAATACCATAGGATACATCTGTAATTCCCATAATACTTTAGTAATCATTAGTTTTTGGTAACATTCTTTAAACTCCGCTTAGTTTACCTTGGCTAAATTATTACTCCTTTTATTTTAATATGACATTGAAGGCTAATACCTTCGTGTATTAGCCATTATTATAAGATTTGAATTTGGTATTTGTTTATATCAGAATTTCTGATTTATCAATGCGGCTTGTTTATGATATCAATTTTATACTTGTTTACGCTCCTTTTGTAAGCGACTTATTTGGCTCTAGACTCAATAGTGCACATTTGGTTTTAGTAATCGGAGGCTAGAGCAGACTGCCACCTTTTTAATACCAACTAACTCGGAGTGAGAGAGTCGATATAAATGCGTGTAATCTCCGTGAGAAATGAAACAAGAGTCTTTTGAGAGACCTTGAGTGGCTAGGGAGGGTTGTGCATCGCATCACTAGGTCCATGATAACTATCTTCAATACCAGAAAACAGCTAGTGTTTCTGATAGCATATGTATTGATCCGGTTTCCGCCTAAGTGTAAGGAGGGCTTTTTTCTTTTCACCCTTTATCTTAACTTTTCTTTTTCATTCTTTAACCCCTTCAATGCTTACCAAGATTTCATAACTAACACCTTGTTGGGTTTGTTCTAGTGTTAGCTCTGTCTTAGTCCACATTTTTCCCTTTTCTCACTTTTTCTCCTTTTTATCATACATAAGGACTTCTATTCTGAGTAATGGAATGTCCCTGGGTAGATCCCTCCGGTTCTGGTTGGATCATGAGAACAAACACCTATACCTAACCACCTTATAACTCTAATTAATTAAATACATGGTTGGTCTTTTAGTATTGTTCACAGCCTTAAAACCAATTGAAAACATCGATCAAGGTACTTTGATGCAAACCAAAACATTTAATACCTCGATGGTTTTACTTTTCAGAAAAGCTCCCCCTGCATATGTGCATCGATAACCAAAAATGTTTAGCACATACGAGGATAGGAGTTCACACATGAGTTTTTAAGGTCACATTATACAAGTTATATATATTTTAATCACATTTTCTTCCCTTATCAAAAATGTCAAATCTCTTGATATTTTGGATATCAATTGATTCAAATATGTATGAAAGTTATTTGGGGAGAAAAATGTTCTAATTATATATCAAGCCTATTATTGAGAACATTTTGATGCTCCCCCTCAAATTATGAGGAAATTATATGGTGTTTGAGTATGTTAATTTAAATTTTTTTCAATTTACTAAGAAATTCTTGAAAATTTGTACTTAAACACTATATATGCCTATTTCTAGTCTATTACTACAAATTTACATATTCACAAATTTGTAATTACAAGAGAATGACCTGAATGGAGTAGGACAAAATATGACGAAGTCATATTGCCCATTCAAGTAATCTGAAGTGTTCTCCATATTCTCTCCCACCAACAAACTTTTCTAAGCTCCTCGTTAATCTTCTTTCTAACATCAGCTTATCGATAGCCTTGATCATGATGTGAGACCTTTGTCTGTCTAAATTACTCCATCTTCTCTTTGGTAAGTAATCTATGCTCAGGTTGGAAGCAATATCATGAAGAACAGATCTAACAGATGTAAGCATCCCGTCACTAAACTTATAGAGTTCATCCGAGCACATCAATCTATTTTTTTGTACTTATCTACATAGATAATTCCTTGAGGATTGTTGTATGCAGTGTATGGAGTTCTGTTGGAGATTTCTGACTTGAATGTCTGTGGCTTGGTGATATTTAGCTTCTTCTGGTAGCTTTTGACTCTAAGTTGAAGGTCTTCCACCCGCTTAAGAATGACAATACGTTTGATAAACATCCGTAGTGCTACGCCCAAGTTGAAGATAATGTCTCTTTCATGATTAGAGAGTTTCTTTTGAACTAAGAGAAGCATCATGTCTTCAATATCATGTAGGTTAAGTCTTGGAAAGTCACCTTCTTTGAACTTGTATAGTTGCTGATCTTCTTTTCGAACTTCAATCCCCTCCAGATAACCGTAATCATACCACTTTATAACTTTTACCTTGGTTACTATAATAATTCTCTTTGTGGAGTACACATCATATTTGGACACCCTGTTGCTTGCGAATCCATAGAATCATTATCATTTAGGACCCCAGTATGTAATACCCCAAACAACATATCTATCATAGGCTACCTTTACCGGACTCCATAACGATGGAACCGTGTCTTCAATGCCTAGAATATCATACTTACCAGCCTTCGTTTTTGTTGTGGAAGTCGTATATTTCTTGTTTGAGCTTCCTTCCCTCAGATACTCGAGATCATTGTTGATGAAGTAGTCAACATGAACAACTTGACGACCTTGATTCATAATCAATGGTAGAGGCTTCCTAAGGTTAAATAGATATTCCTTTCCTTCAGGGTTATTCTACTCCAATCAATTAGTTACCGCTTTATAACATTCTTCAAAGTTATACTCGAGCTTCAGATGACTTTTGCATGTCCCTTTGAGAAGATTGAATGTTGGTCCAACAAGATATTCTTGTGTCAGTTTATCAATATTGAGATGGTTCATACCATATGCTGAGAAGTCGATAGGAGTGCTCATAAGCTCGTCGAACGAAAGAGTAGGTTTTTCTGCTTGAGCAATTTTGCTGATCCAAGTCTGAGGTGATCTGAAGTCAATTGTTTTTCTAGCATTCCACTCTGAATCAGGAGTCGGAGGCCTTTTAGGTTTCTTGAACCAGTCATGCTTTGAAGCCTCCTTGATACTGGGTTGATCATCAGCAGTACCCATGTCTTGTCCTTGATTCTGTGGCTCTTGAGTGTCTCCAGCCTCAAACACTGTCTCCTCTACTTGTGCAGACTTGACAGTAGATTTTGGCTGAGATGTTGACGTGCCTTTGGAAGTACCTTAGGAAGCTTCAATCGACTTAGCCTTCTTAGATGGTTTAGAATCCTTGCTTGTCTTTTGTCTCTTTAACCCTCGGTCTGATCTAGCGGAAGGGCCTTCGTCTTTATCAGCATCATCTTGTTTTCTTTTCTTTAATTTATCAGCAACACCTTCGTCCATATCATCTTCATCCTTAAGGATTGATTCCATGAGTGCATGATATAGAGATCTTTGTTTAGGAATTCTGTTAAATGACTTTGAGTTTGTCATTGTTTGAAATAAGGTTGTTTTCTGATCAATTTCTTTAAGTGCAGAGGTATCAAATGAAGTGATAGTTGCTTTAGGCTCTTGATTCTTTCTTGCATGCTCCATCTTGATTTTTCTGATGTCTTCAAAGCTTTTCTCAAGTACATATTTCTGTCTAATTCTCTCTACAACTTCAGCTTTAACAAAGTGTTCCTTAGCGAGATCAGCTGAGTGTTTCTTAAGTACCTTTTGGAGAGAATCATCCATAATTGTTCCAAGGTACTCTTTGACAGCTTTTGGGACTTCAGATTTAATGGTAGAAAGGAGTGCTGAAGATTTAGCTCTTTGAAGTCTTTCTCCAAATTTGTAATTCTCTAATGAAAACCAGTCAGGGTTTCAGAGACAGGAACAACAGTGGTTGGAGTTGTAGCTTCTGTTTTTGTTGGTGTAGGGATCGGTGTTAATTGTTGAAGGTGGGGAAGGAGTGAAGACAAAAGAGAAGAAATAGTTGCTGACGAAGTAGTTTTGACTATTTCAGGTACATTGACAACTGTATGTTTTGGGATTACCGACACTGGGATGGTAAGAAGAGGTGAGGTACGTAGAACTTCATATTGAACATTAATATCCAAGATTGAGACAACTTCAATATAAACCAGGGGAATGTTATCAAAGTTGAGATATTTTGCAGCATAGTCGGATGAGATATAAGAACTTGGAATTAGACCTTCAGTCTTATGTGTTGCCTGAGCATCATCCTTGACTTGATTACCTTCACCTTCCTGATTAACATTCTTGAGCTCGGCATCACTTGTTTCAGTGTTAGTCATCTCCACATCACCTTTTTCTTTGTCAGCAAGCTCAACATCTTTCAAGCATCTTTCAAACTAATGTTGACATCACCATATAGATCTTCATATTCTTCTTCATCAAACTCCTTGGATTCATCATTTGTTTCTTCATAAGTAGGTACATAGTAGTCAGGAGTATGTACGTACTCATCATCTTGTTTTTCTTCTTCTTCATCATCAGATTCTGTCCGTTCATCATCAGCTTGTTCATGATCATCATCACTTTGTTCGTTGTTACCGTTATCATCACTGTCATTATCATTATCATCATCATTACTATCATCATCATTATCATCATCATCATCATCTCCACTATCTCCCCAAGACTCGTTTTCATTCTCAGATTGATATTTGGTTACATCGAGAACTCCTGGTATAGTACCAGTTCCTTCATTTGTACCAGTTGTCTTTTCCTCAAGCTCATCAGGAACCTTTGGTTAAGAACCAAGTCCATTATCTGAGCTACTTGCATGAAGCATGTGAGTATCATGCTTGCTTTTCTTGAGGACTTTCTTTAGCTGAGTAGCTTTAAGTAATGCTACATCAGAAAGTAAATCCATGCCTTTGCCTCTATCAACTTTCGCTTATTCTTTCTTCTTCGACACAAACACAGCAGAAGTGTCTCCGATGACAACACCAGTGTTTGCATAGTAGATGACTTCTTGGCATGTGTAGTCTTCTTAGCAGTTTCAGCTTGTTTAGCGGGTTTAGGTTTCTTAGTCCGCTTAGGCTTCTGTGCAGGTTCTTCTTCTAAGACAGTAGTCAGTTTCTGTGTGGGTGAAGCTATTTTCTTAAACTTACTTGCTTTCTTCAAGATAAACCTTATAAGCTTTGGAAACTTTTATGGCTTGATTAATCATCTCTTTAGGAATCAGAGCTCCGTACTTTTGATAATCTTGTGTTTTTGAAACAAATTTCAATGTACCCAACAAGCTATCATCACGAACTGTGTGACGATTTATCCTGTTCCTCATAGAGATGGTTTTATCCTTAGAGATTGATGACATCAAATAACGTCTATTTTATAGCATCATTTATCCCATGTTATTAACCCATTTTGTATATAGTTATTGCAAAGAATTGTTACTTAATCGTTTATATTTGAGGATTGCAGTAATTATGGAGTAATTGGTGAAAGATAGCAAAAGGCGCGCATTCTGGAGCTTAAATGAAGATATTTTGAAGATTACTATTCTGAAGACCAACCACAAATAAATAAAGCTCAATACGTCGTATCCAGAGATACTCAATACGCCGTATTCAAGATATAGTATGTGAATATTCTGGAAGATATCAAGCGTGGTCCCTACTCTAAGAAATCTCCAATACGCTGTATCCAATACTTGGATACGCCGTATCGAACCGACTTCCAGACCTTATAAATAGAAAACTCAAAAATAAGTTTTAAGTGTGCTAAATCATATTCTCGATACCTAAACCATAAAAGTTGATTTTCAGAGGAGAAAAAGAGCAGAAGAGGTTGAGCAACGTTATCAATTCCATGGAAGACAACGTGTAATTCCATATACTTTAGTAATCGTTCAGTTTTTGGTATTATTCGTTAACTCGGTTAGTTTACCTTGGCTAAATAATTGCTTTTGTATTTATTATGACGTTTGAAGGCTAATACCTTCGAGTATTAGCCATTATTATGAAGATTTGAATGTTTGGTATTTGTTTATTTCGATTTCTTGATTTATCATTGAATGCTTGTTTATGTTTATCAATTTATACTTGTTTACGTGCTTTTGTATGCGACCTATCATTCAACTGGATCTAGTGATACGGACCAAGTAGATCTAGAGTCTGGGATAGCTCTCCATATAGTAATTTATACATCTAGAACCATAGGATCACAAATATTGTCCTTCTAAATCTGTGTCTAGGATACGCTTCAGGCTTAACTAGTTAATTCAATATTATCAATGGTTTATTGATCGTGTTGACTAACGGGTGACCTAAATAATTCAACAAGTAACGTTCTGATTCCATTGGATAGTTGGACAAGTGGACTACTAGTGTATAAATTACCATTAAGCAGTAAGTGGGTAAAGTCTCTATGAGCTAGGGTTTAACAAGATCACCATTGCTTTAATCCCTAAGATAGATTATAATAAGCAAATAAGGATGCTTTATGCGGATGCTTTAATTGTGACAGAATTAATGTGTCTAGGTCTTAGAATGATGTAACGCCTAAGTCTTAAGAATGATATGCCACCTCGAGAGAAGAAATCATTGCACTTAATAAACAAACCAACGTTCTAATCGGATTAATAATGATTAATACATTTTTTTTATATTTGGCTCAACCGGTCTTTTATCTTCTGTTAATTTGCTTGCGTGGGTTAAAGTACCTTGAATTTATTGTAGTCACCAACCAAACCGTGTTAGTCTCTTAGGATGAAAACCCTTTTTTCCCGTTAGAATTAGAATTAGGACTGACATAAGTTTAGAATAGAATAGAATTAACATAGTTTAGATAACCAAGATATTAATAAATTGATAGATTTAACATTGCTTTAAGTGTTCGACACCCTACTTACCACGAAACTACCACCGATCGGGTACACTACCCGTTAAAGTGTTGTTTTTGGTTTAGTCGGCAAAATATAAATGAAAAACTTGAATCATACAAAATATACACCACACAACGACACATCAAGTTTTTGGCGCCGTTGCCGGGGAGTGAAAATTAATCTTGATTTTTATTTGATATTTTGGTATATAACATTTGATTAGATCTAACCCTTAGGAGTAGTGTAATTTAGATTAGTGTATATTCTTGTATATTGTGTAAATTCTGTAAATTTTGCTTGTATATATGTGTGTTTAATTATTTGCGTATTTAATTGTTTTTCTCAATACTCTGTTCTGGTCGATAATCTGATATAGCGTATCCACTTTCATTGGATACGGCTTATCCAACTTTCTGGCCAATACAGCGTATTCATTCAAATGATTAATACGGCGTATTAAATTCTATTAAATACGGCGTATCGATTATCTGATAAAGTTCTATTCCATTCTCGAACTTAAAGCCCAAATTTTTTTAATATCTTTTTCCCGCAGGTTCTACTGATAATTTTCTGGTTATTTTTCAGTAAGAATGACAAAGGTTATCAAAGAAGAATTCGAGAAACTTGAGGATCTTAAGATCAAAGATGTTTCGCTCACTTACGATACAGTTGGGAATTATTGATTTGATGATACAAAAGGAAACAATATATGATATAAAGGAAACAAGACAAAGATGAAGAATTCTTGGTCAACGTGCTTTAATGAGTCAAAGATGAAGAATTCTTGGTCAACTTGCTTTAATGAGTCAAATATGAGGAATTCTTGGTTAATGTGCTTTAATGAGTCAAAGATAGTTATTAGGAAAGAATAAAGTTTCATAATACAATTAGAATTCCTTTATGAATGTTTTAATTAGTTTCCTTGTAAGTCTTATGGACTCTCTATATAAAGAGATCCATAGACATTGTTTAGAGTGTGCACAAGAGAAAGATGTAAACATAGTAAAGGTGTGTGTGTGTGTGTGTGTGTGTGTGTGTGTGTGTCTAGGCGTCAAGTCCTCTAATGGACGCCTAGGGTTTGTTTGTTTTAGCCTTAAGAATCTATGATTCTTGTTATTAGTTAGAGTAACCGTTCTAGAATTGATCATCTAGAATTGAGGCTATATAGAACGTTTGGTTATTAATGAAGAACACCTTGTTGAATATCTTTGTTCTTATTACGCTTTGTTTTTATAACTTATGAACATTGATATTATCCTAGATAATGGTCTAAACAACCTGAGCTTAAATGATCTAACGATCTTTAGGTTTTCACAGTGACATATATATTTATCCCTAATTCATTGAGCTGATACATGATTATAAAGAATGTGGACCGAGTATTATGATTTGGAGTGGGCTGATGTTATAAAAAAATAAGTTGGGCCAGATAATAAGAATGATGGACTCAGGTATTAACCACAAACATTGGGTCATGTTCA
>BQNB010113795.1:4608-21872 GCA_026074375.1 Tanacetum coccineum
TTTTACACATTTTGAATTATAATCACACTAAAATGAGTTTTACGCTTGAAAAACTTGAATGCAAGTTAAAAATCTGTCGTTTTTGAAAATCTTCTCAAAATAAAAACATTCTCAATCGATCCGGGTTCTATATATATATATATATATATATATATATATATAGACAAGCGTTCGTTCTTTGCAGAACCATTTTTTTGTACAGAACCTACAGAACCACTTTAAACCAATTAGAATTTAGTATCATTACTTTTTTTATATTTAATTCAAAAGGGTATAATAGTCAAAACACATTTTGATTTTTTTTGAATTTTTTAATTAAAAAACATTTTTTTAAAAACATTTTAATTTTCGGAATTAATTTTTTTTTTTATTTTATATATTTTTTTTAGTATATATTGTTTTCAAAAGAAAAAAATAAGTGCATATATGTTTTTTTTAATATTGTAAATTTCATGTTTCTAGTTTACATTTTTTAATTATGGTAATTACACATATGTTTCTTGTGCACATTCTTTAATCTTCAAAATTTATAACACAAAATATAGACAAAATTTGATATCAAATGAAATACATTAGAAATATAAATCCAACTATATTCATGTTGTTCAAAAACATGTGTGCACTCTTCGAAAAACATAAGTGCACCTTTCACTTTCTCTCTCAAATTCATATCCGAATTACATGTGCACATCTTCCAAAAACATGTGTGCACGCCCTCCAAAAACATATGTGCACACTGCGCCTTTTTGTCAAATTTATTAAAACATATATGCACGATGCACTTGTATCTTTACATCTTTACCTGCAATTACTAACAATTATTATTATTTTTATTATGAACACTAGCAAACACATATGCACAATCTAAACACATACTCACAAGTTAAAACATATATGTATACATATTTCTTTGATGTCATATCAACCTTAGATCACATATGCACACTCTTTTCACTAATTTATTCAAGCCACAAAACATGCACTATTCCAGGAATAATTTAGTTGACGCCGTAGAAAACTATTAAACACTTTGCCAACGTTATCATCTTTGCCAATATTATCATCTTTTTAATACAACCCTGACACAGTTCATTCCATCCAACAAATACAATACACCCATTTATATAATCTACTTTCGTGGACAATAATAAATCAAAGTTATCATGCCATCTTCTTTTCCTTTATCATAAAAAATCAACTTTTCATATATGATGTGGGCAACATAACAAACAACCATTAATCCTACTCAAAATTGCCAACTGATAGATTTGATTAGTTTTTCTAGTTCTTTTTTGTCTTATGATCAGATTGCAAACTACCAAAACTTAAAACCTTAGTTGATTTAAAAGGATAATAGTTAATGTTTTTTGTCATCTGATTAATTTAAATGAGACGCTTTTTCATGTTTATCAAGCATCAATTAGATATCATAAGACTAAAAATGCCACATAAATGTTACAAGGTAGCCTTTCATTCTAGCACCCTTTCTAGCACTTCAATTGCTTAGAATTAAACCCTTTCGAACATACGAACACAAATCTGCAGACTAGAACATACGAACTCGAACATAACAACACGATTCAAAAGTAACCCATACACGAACCCCGCGAACATACAAACTCGAGCATAAAAACATACTAATACGATTCAAAAGCAAATCCACACATAATTTTAAAACGTACCTGACTTCATGATGAATAGGCAAAATAAATCAAAACGTAAACCTTATTTTGATTTTTAAATCGACAATCTGATTATGTTGAAAACCATTTTTTAGATCGAAACTGAATTTCAAAAAGAAGTACCTTTTTGTTTACAAATATTATGTCAAAAAACGAGTTATAACCCTATAATCCAAGCCGATTTGTTATTGAAATTGATGTGAAAAACATTTATAAAAGTAAAACACCAACCGAAATCAAAACCAAGTATAACCACTTACCTAACAGCGATAATCGTTTTTTTCTTGTCCGGAGATAAGAAGCCGATTAAAAGTCGATTAGAATAGTTGATTAGCCAAACCATTTCAGTCTGCGAATCCCATGGATCAAATACGAAAATAGTTTATGCTCTTGTTTAGACACCCAAGACATAAAAACATAACAAAATGAAGCATAGGAAGCAGTTAAATGTTTAGATAGGAAAGAAAGGGCGGCTACATATACAAAAGATGGAGAGAACGTGCTTTGATGATTTGACCTAATTTTATATTAATTGTTATTTAATTAGAGAGGTTATTTAGAAAAATGGGAGACAGTTGAGAATTAATAATTTTAGAATTCCTTTATTGCCCCTAACTGATTTAAACCTTTTTACTTAATGCTCCTTTTAATTACAATAAAATACACATATGGCACAAGTCATCTCATCCATTGATTTAATGATCTAATGGTTCTAATCTGGTTCTGTACAAAAAACTGGTTCTGCAAAGAAAATCCCACTATATATATATATATATATATATTAAACTTTGTATAACTTAAATCTCGGGTCCAAACATCGAATTAACTCGTTATAAGTTATAAAAACATTATTTTGACGCGGTTTCGGCCAAACGCGGATAAAAGTCAAAAAATATACTAAAATAAAATAATTAAGCTCTCGAAGCTAAAATATAGAATTGTTGATTTCCCCTCTTTTTTTTGATCTAATGGCTTAGATTAAATTATAATTTATATTAAACTTTCAATGAATTTACACTTAGATAAAGCGGAAGGGCTTTTATGTAAATTCACATCCAAAATTTAGAGGGGTCAGTTTTACAATTCTTCATTTGTTACATTCTTCTCTAAAAAATAATCTGATTTCTCTCTATGTAAAAAACACGCACACAAAAACACACACACCAACACACACCATCTCCTTCATCTAACATCTATCTTCTTCTCGCTCTGGTTATCAACTACCTTCTTCTCGCCGGTAAATTCATCTACGGTGTTGACTGCGGCGTTGACTATTTTGATGAAGAATTCATCTATTAATCGTTTAAAATGTTGTTCCAACAATGAATTGAATAATAATAGTGGTAATTTTCACTTATATACTTTTTTTTACTGTTTTTAGGGTTTGTAATTTTTATTTTTATTTATGTATTATCTTGTTTTATAAAGTTTAGATTTTTTCACATGTGAAGATCCTATATGATGCTCTATGTTATTGATTGTTTTAAATATGTTGCCTTTTTGTTTTGATTTTAGTTAAAATTAAGTGTTCAGATATTGTTTTGATCTTGATTGATGCTTTTGTCTTAGTCGCGTTTTATTTAAGTTTTGTAGGATTATCTTCACGAGTGAAGATTTTATATAATATCATTTTAGTTTTTATAAAAAATATCTTCACGAGTGAAATTTTTTATGGAGGATTGAGGCTTGTGACTTAGTCGCGTTTTATTTAAGTTTTGTAGGAATATCTTCACTAGTGAAGATTTTAGTTTTTATAAAAAAATATCTTCACATGTGAATTTATTTATGGAGGATTGATGCTTGTGGCTTAGTTGCGTTTGATTTAAGTTTTGTAGGAACATCTTCACGAGTGAAGATTTAATATAATATTTTTACGAGTGACTTTTTCCCGGTAGGACATGGATCTTGGAGGAGACATGTATTTGTGATCATTACTTGAACTGTGTGGATAGTACTAATAGGTGCAGATGTGGATTATGTATGTCAGATATCAATCAACTTAGATTAACGTTCTTTACGATATTAGATGCAGAGTTTTTTTAGGGTCATAAAGATTTTGATAAGAGGGATTAACTAGGTTAAATGGAATTCTATTCTTCTTGGCTCGAAATATGGTGGGTTAGGAGTGGGTTGTATTCGGTCTAAAAATCTTATGCTTTTAGGGAAATGCAAAATGCCGTCGAAGGATACTAAGGATAATGGAGGAACTTGGATCACAAATCTGGCGATTCGTGGAAATAAAATGTTAGGATTAGAAGTGACCTTTTTCAATTATTTATCTTAGATGATTTGTATCTTAGACAAGTAAATGTTTCTGTTGCATAAAGATAATTCTCTATTTTGCACTTCTCTCTTGTTCTAAGTTGCTTGTTACAACCATCTGGCGACTTAGCTAACGTGTTCGTTTTGACCTGATACTCATATGTACACGGTGTTACTTCATGGGTATTGTTTGCTTGGAAAAGTGGATCATGCGAGTAAGATTTTTGATATTATAATTGCACAAGGGTGTCTGTATAGTGAGGTTAGTTACACTGTGTTAATGCAAGTATATTGTTATGTGGCGAAGTGGATAGGGCTAGAAAGATATTTAAGGATATGATTAGACAAGGGTGTCCACCTTGTGTTGTTAGCTATAGTATTTTGATTGACGGTTATTGCAAGAGTGAAAAGATAGATAAAGCTCTGAATATAATCCGTGAAATGCATAAAAGGGGAATTGTTCCTAATCTCGTGACATACAACTCTCTCATCAATGGATTATGTCTTTATGGAAGACTCGAAGAGGCGTTTATGCTTTTGATGAAATTAAATAGAATATCTACCTCTTGTGTCACCCGCAAAGGTTATTCTCATGTAAACTCAATGTGACTAAATTGTCACCTATACGAGTGCTCACACAAACACGTCAAAAAAAATGTACATCACGATTGACTAGTCGTTATTTAACGTCTCTCAAACCACATGTGTTATTTGTGTCTTGAACCAAATATCACAAAAAACCCCGTATATAATACTTGTTCTAGATAGATTCCAAATACTAAGTGGTATACGTTTGAATCGAAACAAGAAACAAAAAAGAGAGAAAGAAAAACCAAAAGCGACTTCATGGGGGATCGAACCCTGGTCTTGCTGCAAAGAAGTGCATGAGACAACCATTTGACTCAATGTCATTTGGGTCGTACTTGTATTTGTTCAACAAACCTTTATGCGAATATTTCGAGTAGACTATTAATTGCTACTTCATAGATAGGATGAAATTGAATTGCATGATACATTTATTATATCTCTGATTGTCACAACAGAGGAAAAAGAGATATATTTAGGGTTTCATTATTTCGTGTGTGTTTTTTTTGTGGACAACTCTCGAATGATATAACAAGAGATGTATTTATAATATCTAAATTGTCCTCCAAGTTTAGATAGTCTCGTCTTAATTTTACAAATACGACACTCACACCACATCCTCGATTCTTCCATAGACCGGCACGTAGGGAGGGAGAACGAGGGTTCGTTTTGGTTTTTCGTCTTTTAAGTCTCTCTCTTCAATTTAATCATTTATTAGTCAGTTCTTAAAAGTTCTCTAACGGTTTAAACCAACAAAAGCTTAATTATTAGTGAATTTTATTTTTTATTTAATAAATATAAACGTGGTTACATAATTCTTTTACATAATTAATACGTCTCTCGTTTTTTAACGCATGTGCCCCCAATAGGTCACACATTTCTAGTCGTATTGGTGATAATCCAACTATCCATAATATAACAGCTACCACTTGGGAGTTGGAGGTAGCAGACAGCCCCATATACTAACGACGGTAATCGTCTAGCAACACTCACCATTCGTTGTTGATAAATCTAGAAATGTCTTGAGATCAAGTTGCAAAAACATTCTCAGTAGCATGGTTTGTATCTCTTGCTATAATCATCCCTTTGTCAGATACACGTTAATCCATGGATGTGGATCCTAACTCATTCATATAGTTTACCTCTTAGATTCTAGTTAGAGAAACTTAATACGACTTATACAAATTAATCAAGAATCATCTTGCATTACCCTTTGGGTGCGGCCACAAAATAAATGATAATTCTGGAGAGGCGCAAGGTATCATGCTGCAATCAAGTGGAGGAAAACAATTCTTTGTTGAATTCAAGTGTTGTGATGCTGCTTCACATCACTTCCAATTAATAGCCTCTATAAACTACCATTTTCAGGACACGTCTTGATTTAGCAATCTAAAAAAGGGATATCCACACATACCGATTGTTTGTATCTCAAGTCTAAGGATGACTTAACTACCATTTTACATTTTACTCATGACTAAGGAATCAAAGTAAATAGTCGAAGGTTGGGGTGTCCAATATTGCATCCCTGTGAAATAAACTTGAGTTTGGCGGGAACCATCCATATATTCAAAGAATATAACCAACACTCACATTTGTCTTATGTAACAATATTCCCATATTGTTAACCGACAATAGACATGTTTAGAATGATAAAATCATTCAAGGATTAAACATGCAAATATAGGATAACAATTATTATATGTATGAATGACAAATACCACGTATCTTCATTCATCAAAAAGTAAAAATTGTCTTACAATCCCAATTATCCAAATACAAACAGATATGCATGAAACTAATTAGCAAGTTGAAGTCCAATGTATCTAACATTCTCAACTTTTCCTTTACAAGACAGCTAAATAGTTATCTGAGTAAACTTTTTTTTTTTTTTTTTATTTTTTTTTTTTTTTTTTTTACGAATACTTGCTTCAAAGTCACAATTGGTGAAGAATTGAAGGAGATGATGAGTGTCGTATGTATATTTGCCATACTATTGCAAGTTCATAGTTGAAATGTGACAGTACGTTTATGGGGTATTTAATGTCAGCAACTACTTCTGAGACTTGTCATCTTTACAGTTCTTTAAAATGTAAGTATTCTTATTCTTTAATGTGTTATTGCAAACTATGCTCTAAGATGAGCATATCTAGTTAGTAGATTTATCATAAAAGATGAAATCTTACTTCAACTAGAATTGATTATTCTCTAGCATCATGTGTACACAAACAACACTATGCCTTATATAATTCGTAAACATTTATTTTAACAATCATCTAAATCACTCTCAATTAGATATTGTTGCTATCAGTCATCTAAACACTCTCAATTAGATATTGTTGTTGTTAGCTCATCTTGCTCTTATGCAAAAGTAACAACCAGTCTCATACACAATATAAGATATACATGATGAATCCTTTGTTAAAAAACCAAGGTTTCCATCATGTTATTAATTAATCTCAAGTGAAATATATTAATTTAAGACTTGCTTCATGATGTATTGCATTGTGTTGGACTTAATTTTCGCATATGCTTATTTACAATAAACGTTCATTCCAAAGTTGTTTGTTTTATTTTCTAAATTCCTAAGTGATGTTTCATTCCAACCTCAAGGATTAACATTTATCTTAGATGGAATGATACCTTCAATATGCTACACAACATATGAATTTAAGAAAAACCATAGTGTTCACTTGATGTCAGTGTACTCAGGAGTTATCTTTAATCAAAATCATTCATGATTGAACTTAAGATCTAACTCCTAGATGCTGATCCAACCACATTGGATTCTATTATCTTGTTTACTTTTTAAAGGATTATTTTAAACTTATAAAACCTTTGATTACACACCGTCCTCGCTAAAGGTAATCATAAGGAAAAGAGTTTTAAAACTTAATTGTCATATTAAAAATATCGACTCTTAACTTTTTTTGATTAGCACATCGTCCCTCGGCAAGGTAATCATTAAGGAAAGAGTTATGATCCTTAATTCGTCATATGTTAGATTCAAGGAAACCTGTATGACAATTAGTTATCTTTATATAATTAATGCGTGTAGAAAAGAAAGATTTAATCACAGTCAATTGCTTGAGTAAGATTAAAAACTCTTATCATCCGTCAGGCATTAATGTGTATACAATTTTGTCCTTATGAGTCTTTCTTCAAAAGAAACTCATTATAACCTTTCAGTTTAACTGTTTGGTAAAAGATCAATCAAGCTCACAACATTGATTTGTCTTTTAAAGACTGCATCTTATCATTCATAGTTCTAAGATATTTATCAGATTCAAGATGTGATAATTCATCTTATTAGTTAGCAGGTTTATTATGACCCTTTAACTTATATTCCTCAGCATTGATATAAAAATATCACTCCATTGATGAGGCATCCTTACGGATTTATGAATGAGAGTTACATTATACTTTGGTTCAACATTTTCATGTTTAACCTTAGTCTGACATCAGCAAGTGA
This sequence comes from Tanacetum coccineum, assembly GCA_026074375.1. Taxonomy (NCBI): domain Eukaryota; kingdom Viridiplantae; phylum Streptophyta; class Magnoliopsida; order Asterales; family Asteraceae; genus Tanacetum; species Tanacetum coccineum. Next base: position 12,607 of record BQNB010113795.1, read on the forward strand.
ATTCAGAAGGTTATGTATTTTGTACTTGAATATCTTCAAGATCTATAGATGCTCCCACTTACTTTTGTAAGTAGAGATAATTCTCTAAATACTAAGTATTTAAGCAACAATAAATTGTTCTTAATTGGGACAACAAAATACATTTTATAGTTCTTATCTCTAGCTTGTTAATAATATGCTTCATAAGATATTAACAAATTTTAGAACTCTAATCAAGACATAATGAGATTCATCCTAATCTACAAATAGATAATGTCTTGAATACCTTCTAGGTTGGAACTATATTGAGTGTATCCATGACACACGCAAATTTCTAACCTTGATAGATTTTGGAGGTAGAGCAATTTAAAGTTATCTGAAATCAAACAATATGCATATAGTTTGTTTCAACACAATAGACATACCATAATAGTGTGGTATTCTATGAGTATTGGAATTGTGAGACTCCATCAGAATTCTTTAGATAACTTAATTCTCTTTGGATCAAATACTTGCCATTGGGTCGAGCCAATTGAATACACAGTAGTTTACAACCAAGTGATGCTATAATGTATATCTTTGAGAGTACAATAACTCTTAATGTTCATTGTGTTAACAAGAAGACAGGAACAGTTCAAGAATCTTGATCATGTGTTTACAAAATGTCAAGTACTTTATATGTTGAATAATTCATGGACCTTTTATGTTATGGTGTTACAGAAGACATAAACAAATGTTACTTCATACTTTATGTTATTAGTCATTGATCAATTAAGGACTCTTAATTTCGAACTTAACAAGTAAACATAATTATACTAACTAAAGTAATCATGAATGCAAACTCTTGAGTTCAATGGTAATTTCAAGTTAATATCATACTTCATAATCAGTTGAAGTATCTTTATATTATATCTTGACTTTTAAATGTAATAGGGCAACAAACATCTTGTGTGTTTAAGTCCTAGTAGATTTATTAGTTTTCTTACCTTGCGGTCAAGAGAAACCAATTAATCATATTGTTATATGTTGTTCCTTGCACACACTTAGGATTTCTCCCACTTGTGTACGGGACAACATTACCTAAAGTAGACAAACCATACGACAAGCGTTCGATTGTTTAAACAATATGATAGTGTCATAGATATTACAAGTAGATTTCAAACCATAATGTTGAATAAGGAATCATGGATTATTATTCTATAGATAACATTTCAGGAAAGCAACAAGTAGTTATCCTATAAAATAAAATGCAATCTTCCTTTAGACAATGGTTGTTCATATTCGAAAAGTAATATATTATTTCAAAGCAAGCTAGAAATAATATGGGCAACTCATAAGGAAATGAATCCTATAGCTCCCACTGAGTTTGACAACATTACATGAATGTCTTTTCAGTAATAAAACGCAAAGCTCCCACTGGATTTGTCAACATTGTAAGTGTTACATCACCAGTAGAAAGCAAATAGCGATTTATTTACTTTCCTACTCTCTTAGAATGCCTACAAGTAGCAATGTACTTAGGTATTGTACAGAGTATATGAAGTTCTACTTATGTAGATGAGGGACTAGCCATCATGTATTCATTAACTTGAATATTTAGCATGCAATTCCTCCTTAATCGGCCTGTCTAACTCCACCAAGGATGTTAGCATTTAGATGGGAATGAATTGAGTCCAAGAAAAATTTACCTAGAAGACCTGCTAGCAATTTTCTTTACTCCTTGCGGTTTAAACTCATACATCGTGACAAGTGCAAGATGTCATTATTTGATAGCTATAGACACAATGTTCTCTAGTTACACAAATATTTTATCTTTTAAAAATTTCAAAACCGTAAAAGGGTAATGAAAGATTGAAAGTGAGTTTAAATATAATTGAGGAAAAAAAACTTCAATTATTACCTTATCTTATTCTTGTCAATCAATGAGAAGAGATAGGAGTAAGTTCACCTTTCGAACCAGGAAAAAGAGACTATGTTTGTTTTCCCTATGAGAAAACAAACGTCTGTTACGAAATTATGTTGGCAATAACACAATAAACCAGAACATAGCAAGTCTTCAATTTAGTATTTTTCGATAATTAATTTTCTTAAAAGGAATTAACTATCCAATTAATTACTAATCAAGGACTAAGATCCAACTTGACCTCCCACTTATTAACAGAGGTCTGACCGTGAGTAAACAAGTAGAGTGCGGTAAGCCGACGAGCGTTAATTGCATGAATGCAACTCTTAATTTATGAGACTGATGGACATTAGTAATCATATAAGTAATCGTCAAAAGCATATTTTGTATCATCTTATGCCTCGGGTCCGAGGTCTGACCAGGTAATCGATTTAAGTCGACCAAAAGAGAACGTGCAAAAATTGACAAAGGTCTGACCAATGGAAAAATTTTGTCATGGGTTGGAAAGGCCCTGAGGTCTGACCAGAGAAGACAATCCAAATGCACGTGTTCTTCATTTGGTGGCATGACTTCAATTTCATATAAGGTTATACACATAAATTTTTTACAAATATGTGACAAAAAACGTGTACTTATGAAGCATGCAAAACAAACTTGTAGCACAAAGTTAAGAAAAACATTTTGTTAACCCCCCCCTCCCCCCCCCCCCTCTTAGGTATTAGACATCATTTTGTCAAATGTCTCGTAGCCTCATTTTGAAACGCACAAAGAAGCGGAGAAACAGGTCAGCGTGAAGCGTATTAAAAACCTAACTTCTTTTGGGGAATCTTACTTCCACCCGCTTAACTTCTCTTTTTAGTTTGTCTACACATGGGTGTGCCGTCTTCGAAATTGAAAAGATGTATTGGTATGTTAAGTAACCCTTTTGTTTAACATTAGTTTTATGGTTGCAATATGGTGGGTTAAAATTGATTCAAAACCCACTATATTGTACTCCTTACTTGGTTCCGGTAGGACAAAGTAATTCAAGAATTTCCCTCATATGCCGAAGCAATGTAGTGGGGCGGGAGAGAAAATTTAAAGATAATTCAACCCATATTGCGCATGTAAAACTAAAGCTTCACAAGAAATCAAATTTCATAGTATTAATGTCCGTATTAATTTGTCCAAAAACCCCGGTTTCGCAAATAACACATAACAATTCACAAGGAGTATGCTTAATACTAGACATGTTTAATCCAAATTTCTCTATAAGTATTAGTCCGGTTTTAAGAGTTTATAAAGTTCTATTTTGCAAATCTGACTAGACGACATGCATATCACATATAAGCAATTAAAACAGACTAAAAATGGATTAAAAATGAGGAACGAAAACTTTATAATGAAAGCTGTAAATCAAAATAATGCCTCGAGTTTCTCAAAAGAGTCGTCCACAATTGGAGAACCATTAGACTCTCACTACTGGTTTCTGCTAAACGTGCTAGATCGCACATCCATCATTAACATGATTGCGGTGAGTATTTAAGCCGAGATAAAACAAGAATTAATCATTATGGCAGTTAATTAACATTTTTAATTTATGATCTATTCTTTCTTTTTATTAAATAAAAACGTATGTGTTGGAATTTAGGTTGTTTATTCATTAGTTAGGGCAAGGTTTGCATGTCGTTGCCATAATTTTCAATAAAAAACAATTAAGAAACCTAATTTCATGCAGCCCTAGCGTGTTTAAATCGTATGTAATTCATAAATACTAAACTAATTACTCGTGATGCCACTGTTGGAATTTAACAATCAAGTTAACCAATTTAACTCTTACGAGTACGCAGCGGATAGATCTAGTCTAGCATATATAATTAACATACATATACACACAATAAGGGACATGGGAAAACTAATAGATATAATACCCTTGTAATAAAATCACCGCAATGTCATGAAACAAAGTGACTAAATTGTCACCTCTACGAGTGCTCACACAAACACGTCAAAAAAGTACGTCACGATGCTAGTCGTTATTTCACGTCTCTCAAACACCAAGTGTTACTTTGTTTCTTGAACCAAATATCACAAAAAACCCGTATATAATACTTGTTCTAGATCCGATCCAAATACCTAAGTGGTATACGTTTGAATCGAACAAGAAACAAAAAGAGAGAAAGAAAACCAAAAGCGACCTTCATGGGACTCGAACCCTGGTCTGCTGCAACAGAAGTGCATGAGACAACCATTTGACTAAATGTCCTTTGGTGTACTTGTATTCTGTTCAACAAAACCTTTATGCGAAAATCGAGTATACATATTAATTGCTACTTCATAGATACGTATGAAATAGAATTGCATGCATACATTTAATATATCATCTGATTGTCACAACAAGAGGAAAAGAGATATATTTAGGGTTTTCATTATTTCGGTGTGTGTATATTTTGTGGACAACTCTCGAATGATAAACAAGAGATGTATTTATAATATCTAAACTTGTCCTCCAAGTTTAGCTAGTCACGTCCTTAATTTTCTCAAATACGACACTCACACCCCCTCCTAGATTCTTCCATAGACCGGCCACTTAGGGAGGAGAACGAGGGTTTTGTTTTTCGACTTTTAAGTCTCTCTCTTCATATTTAACATTTAATTAGTCAGTTTATAACGTCTAACGGTTAAACCAACAAACGTTAAATTATTTCGTGAAACATATTATATATTTAATAAATATAAACGAGTTACATATATTCAATACATAATAAACGTACTCTTCGTGTTTTAACGCGTGTGCCCCCAATAGGCTCACACATTTCTAGTCGTATAGGTGCTAATCCAACTACCATAATCTAACAAATATAATCCGTGAAATGCATAAAAGGGGAATTGTTCCTAATCTCGTGACATACAACTCTCTCATCAATGGATTATGTCTTTATGGAAGACTCGAAGAGGCGTTTATGCTTTTGATGAAATTCAGAATCATGGTATATCTCCGAATATTGATACATACTTTACTTTGATAAACTCTTTATGGAAAAATAGAAAATTCAAAGAGGCTTCAATATTACTGAAAAAGATGGAAGGTCTTGGTATGGTCCGTGATATTGTTCTTTCCACCGGCATTATTGATAGGATGTGCAAAGTTGGGAAAGTCACTGTTGCCCGTCAACTTTTTAATGACTTCTCCAATAGGGGCTTGCAACCTAATCGTCAACATATAGTGTCTTGATCGGTGGATATCTGAAAAATGGTAATTAGGGAATGCGGGGGATTGGTTTCGATAATATGACGTTTGGAGGTTTGGAGTTGGATGGTGTCTACTTATAATATAGTTATTACAGATTTCTTCGTTTATAATGAGACAAAATGCATTATCTTATCTTGTAAGAATGGCTGATGCTGGTTTTCTACAATGGTTTAATAAATTTCATTCTGCGCACTTCATGCACAGGAAGGTGTTAGATGACGCATCTAAGAAATTGCTTAAGAGGGTCGGTATTTAGGGGTTAGAGAATGATGTGTGTGCAGAACCAGAATGGAGATGCCTAACATAGTGCAGATTAGAGGTAACTGCAGTCAATTGTGCCATGGCATTTGGTCAAGCAATACCGCTTTTTACTTGGATTTGAAGAATATCATTTGTTGCAGCCAAATGCGTCCAAGTATGCTCTAATTTCCGTTTATAAAATGAAGCATATTTAATTATAAATTGTTCTCTTGTTGGGCTTTTGTTTTTAATGTTCGGTTGGAATCACACTAGTGTTGATTTTGTATTGCAGCTATATTATATCTACCTAGAGTAAACAGGATAAGTAGGCCTGCTATACTGGACCTTGGCACACGGTGAGCATGAAGTGCTATTAACTTTGCCTTTTAATGCGTTGGCACTTAAATACTATCGAGTTATATCTACCTAATATATATCTGAAACCTCTTGTTTGATGTCAGAACCCTCAAAAGTATTGAATAAGGAAAAGATTATCCGGTACCGATATTGAGAAGCATATAAAAGCATATTCCTTTCTATACATCTTAGTTTTTGATTCATTATCTCTGTTGCAGAGGTCTGTCTTCAAAAAGTTAGCGAGTTATTAGACTACCAAATTATCCGGACTGATGAAGATACTTCTCTTGAAGTCTGTTGGTAATTTATAACTATTATATCCATACAATTCCATGTATTCATATCCCCATACCTCGCTCCGGCGGGATTGGGCATCCATGTATTCATATATATTAACAAATATCCACCTTCCTGTCCATAGAACCTGTTAGGTTGATGACGGATTATTATCTGAAATTCGACACAATAAAACACATTATGAAAGCTCCTTTAAATTGCAGCATATAAGATGCGTTTCATATTGTTGGTCGTGCGGAGGAAATATCTTATATTCAAATATAGAAAGGACTTAAGGATTGTTTTAAGTTGGAATCATCATCTTATCTTACCACATATTCAAATGTATTAATAGAAGAGATGGAGGGTGATAGCTGTATGCTAAGCAAAAAACCTAATACAAGATCTTGTGGTGTGGATGATAACAGTAAGGTGAACTCAGTGGTAAAGCTTGGATCAACGATGTCTGAAGATAGTATAGATGTTCTACCTCAAGATGGAGCTGGAATAAGTTTGAACATAGCAAACCATGAACCTCAGCACTGGTCGTATTTCCAGAAAATGGAAAGGGATGACCTCTCAAATAAGGACGCTTCTCATCTTGATGAGAGTCAACTAGCATTTTAATATGGATTTCTAGGCATGGAAGATTATTCTTTAAGAAACCAGTTAGACTCAGCAAACGCTTTTGTTAATAATGAAGCAAAATATGCAGCTCCTGTTGCGCAATCACGTTATGATCCATCACAAGTTAAGATCAGTAAAAGCATGCAGTTTGCTGATATGGATGCTGATATGGTTGAAAACATGAGGATGTCAGACTCAGAGTATGAGAAAAGTCACATCAATTGCTAGTCAAGGCAACTCCCCGTTCATCTTTCTTCTGATATTTGATACATTTTTATGATGATTTTTGGCTGAGTTAGGGAATGTTCAGAATGTTGGCTCATTCAGATGATAGAGATTTAAGTCTTGTGAACTATGATACCGACACATCAGAAGCTTAGCCCCCCATTGGGTTCATTGTGCATAATGTAGCGAGGAAGAGTCCATCTGTGATTAACGATAGTTCATCAACATGCTTAACTGATTCAATCCCATCAGTGGCTACAAGGAGGATTTACTTGAAAATCAGAAAAGCCAAAATCACCTACAAGGTAAAAGCTACAACTTTCTTTTTCCTCTATAGGTGGAAAGGGTTGGTCTCATGCTAATTTCCATTTCTTGTATAGGCAAAAACAAATAAGGAAGTATTCTTAGAGAAGTGACTGGATCTGATGCAACAAATTCGCTTGTAGCTTAAAGTTGCAAGATGAATGGTTGAGTATGATGTGGTTGTACTCTCCCTGCAGGATGTCGTAAATTCAGATGAACAACTTGTGTCAAAAAAAGTGGCAACTCTTTTGCTGGCTTTATCTTCTGCTGATCAACATTTGTTATCGAGTTTATTTGGTGTCTCACTTGCCTTTAGTTTCTGAAATTCAGTTGAAGGTCTATTTTTTTCACGAGAGGAACAATATCATCTCCAACTATTCTTGCAACCAAACCAAGACACGTGCTACCAGCCATTGCATCATTCCAAGCACCTTCATCTTGATTTATTTTCATTCCTTTAGTAGATAGAGTGAGTTGCCATATTGTTTGTTTTTGTAGCTCTGCTGATATATGGAGTGTTGGATGTACTGTAATTGAGATGGCAACTGGAAAACCTCCATGGAGCCAACAATATCAGGAGGTAACATGTCTCCATCTCTGTAATGCCAGTGAGGTGGCAGTTTTGACTCATACACTTTTGAATGGGTTGATTTTGGCCGTATTTAAATCTCAAACGCGTTAAAGATAAAAAGAGGGATGGGTCAAACGGGTTACATATTGCCAAAAGTCTAGTTTTACTGTACACAGCCTTTTAAATGGTCTTATTTATAGATTTAGATAATTGTTGATTTAATTTGTTTTTGTAATCATAATCACTACATTTTATTTTCAAAGAAAAATTCTAAACATGGTAAAAAAGTTATAGCGCAGGTCAACCCAGCATGGACCTTTTTAATTTGTACTAGAACTTTCCACCCAAACACGTGACCTCGTTATCATTTTTGTTACCGAAAAGCATGACCCAGCTGTCCGGCCACCTCTAATTTTGCTTGTTTCTCACACTCGGATGTTACTGATTTTGCTCTGTTAGTAGTAGGTCATAATCAGTCATGATTTCCCCCTTTTTCTTTTATCTGTAGCACATGGGTACTAAATCATGATTGTTTTGTTCAAGTTGCCGCTCTCTTCTATATAGGAACAACAAAAGCTCATCCACCTATACCAGACCATCTTCCAATGTAACTCTGTGATTCAAATCAGATTCCATACGGAAACTAGCTGTAAAACGGTTTTTTGTAGAAAAGGAAGTTGCATCTACTTCGGTGATGGATACTTATATAGTGGACTTAAGTCCCTTTAAGTTCAGACCAAGAACAAGAAACCTAAGAAAAATACTTAGATGTAGCACAACTACCGATACGTATAATCCGGGTAGAGAAAGACACATTTATTCTGGTTGATGATGTATTAGCATTGCTTCAGAGGGCAGCCGTGGAACCGTTGCCTCCCAAGGGTGATAAAGGTTCTCAAAACCACACCATGGTGAGTATGATTGTGTGACTTCTATCCCTTGCATTCCTATGTGAAATTACCGTATAGTACCAACATCCTGTTGCTGTTTCCTTTAACTGGTTAAAAATCTCTATTCTGCCCCCATACAACGATAACCACCTGATCCAACGTTATTGTGAATAAAGATAGTTTAATTTCTCTATATGTCTTTATCACCAATATTAAGGCAATAAACACCTACTTTATATAACATGCAATGCAAATGTTCATGTGTTTATACAATCCTACCATCAGATCATATGTTGTATAACCTGTAGTACGACGTAACATGAACATAAACTTTACTTCAGTGGTCGAAGTATGTGTTATTTAAAAGCATCTCAATCTGATCCGAACCTGTTCTACCATTCTAGACTGTTAGTGGTTTCTGATGATATATTGGATGTAATCAGAATAAATATTTAGCAATATATCCTTTATAGTAGAACTATAGATCCATAGACATCTAGATACGTTTATGAGAAAATATTGTACTTGAACTGACTTCTAGAGTTGAGATTTTGTTTAGACGATTCACTTTTATGATACGAGTTAGATTTTGGCATATGACTGGAAATGGTGGTTACTGTTGGTTGCAGGGTGATATCAGAAATAAGCAGGACTTGGAGAAGC
>BQNB010113796.1:0-21872 GCA_026074375.1 Tanacetum coccineum
TTTATGCTTATTAATGTTATCTAATGCTTTTGTATTCCTTGTCATAGTTTAAAAATCCTTTTGTTTAAGTTTTCTTAAATCTGTCTTAAATTAGCTTGTTGAATTGCACAACTTGATTTAGCTTATTTGAGTGCTTAACTACTGTTGAAACATGCTTAGTACTGCTTATTGTGCTTATTTAACATCTGGTCTTTTGAATGTGCGCTTTAAATAAGCATTAATCTCTTAAAAAAAGCTAAAACAGTTTTTAAAGGGGTGTTTAAGACAGTAGATAAAATGGACGAAAATGGGTCAAAACCTGCTTTGTGCTTTTGAGTCAATTTTGATTAGGTAATATTAGTTATAAAATTCAGTTTGTTTAAGTTTTTAAGTGTTAAATCTCAAAATTAAGGTTTTAAGAGTTCATTGTTTGAATCTGTTAAGTTATAGCTTATTTTAGTTGCTTATTTGATTGTGCTTTAGCTTATTGTTGTTTTTGTGTTGTTTTGTGTTTATGAATGTGCTAAAAGAGGTTAGAAACAAAGCTCTAAAGCCTGCAATTATTATTTTAAGTTTTTGCCAAAACTGTCAAGTATTTGCTAAGTATTGAGAAGTTTTGAGAAATGGCTTTTTCATTTGCTTAGTGTTACTTATCCTGAATTTCAAACTCCTTTTTGATTGTTGATTCTTGTTCTTTGAGGTCTAAGCTTAATCTATTTGTAGGTTATATGTTCATAAGGATCTGTTTGTTTGCTTATTTTTAAGCTCAAAAGTGTGGTTTTGTTAAGATTGCAAAAGTTATCAAAAATTTGTCTAAGTGTTGAATCAGTGTGAGATAGCCTTTTCATGAAGCTTTTTAAGTGCTTATTTGACTTTCAAAATTCTTTTTCTTTGTTGCTTATTGTAGCTTTTTGGCCATTCTTTTTAGTTGTATAAGCCACTAAGCAATAAGGATCCTTTTGCTAGCTTATTTTTAAGCTAGAAAAGTCCTTATTGGCCTTTTTGCTTATCAGTTTTGGCCAAAAGGCTCATTTGCTTATTTAAGCTTATCTGCTTATTGCTTCTGCTTATTTAGGTGTAGTTCAGCTTATTAGGTTCTTAAGAGCTTTTTAGATATGCCTTTTTATCTGCGTTAGCTTATTTTTCATTTTGGATTGCTTATTTGAGCTTAAAAAGCCCAACCGTTAGCATTTTCATAGCGTAGTGAAGTTTAGGCTTATTCTGTCTTTCATTGCTTACTTGTGTGCTTATTTTTGATCTACAAAAAAAGTGCTTTTGTAAAAAGTGCTTATTTTTAAGCCCTCTAAAAAGTTGTAAAAAAATGGCATGTAAAAAAACATTTAGGATAGTGGGAAGCCCCAAGTGAGGCTAACCTCGAACCCGGGACCTCAACCACCATCAACCAAATGTTTTATACACACACTCCCTCTCCAACTCGCCCTTGGGTCTTTTTCAGTTTAGGTTTGCATAATTAATCTTTTATATATGTTTTAGGCTTTTTAGTTTATAAGCCGTTTTTGGCTTATTTCACTGCTTATTTGATAAGCTGTTTTTCCCCACTTATTTTTCTTAGATTCTACATTGTTCAATCTACTTTTGCTAATTTTTTCAGAATTTTTATAAATAGTTTAGTATTTTTCAACATTTAATTTCATTTAAATCATTTTTAATTCATAAAAAATTATAAAAGAGTCAAAAAAATATAATTCTTTTAAAAAAAATTCTTTTAACATTTAGAACCTAGGAAAATTAGATTTGCTTTCGTAGGATTAAAATTGCAAAATTTTGTTTTTTAAAGAACGAGATTGAATCCCGTTCACGTTTTTAGTGTTTTCAAGCCCTAATCACCTTCGTTTTTAGTCTAGTTTTCTTTGTTCTAGCTTTTTAGTTAAATAAGACTTATAAAATCCAAAAAGATAAATTTAGGACTTAATTTTGATAATTTATGGTTTTTAGGTCCTTTTTAGGATTCTCGTTTTGCGTTTTTAGTTAAAATTTGCCTTCCCTTAATTGTTTTTAAGTTTTTGCCTTAATTTTCCTATAGTTTTAGAAATCAAATCAAAATCTTTTCCCATTCAAACATCGATTCTCAAACCGACTCTCGACTTTCAATTGCATTCCTCGTTGGGGAAACGACCCGGGAATCATACTCCCGAATTACTACATTGAGAGATTTTTGATTCTTACCCTATATTTATATATTTATATATTTATTTATATTTATATATATTTATTAAAGGTGTGAGTCAAGTTCGATCAGTAAGCCACAAATTTTCTTAAGAACTGAAGGCGTTGTCGGATTGACCCGCTGGTTTGAGAAAATGGAGATTATGTTCAATATTAGTAATTGTCCATTGAAGTACCAAGTGAAATATGCTACATGCACACTGCAGGACAATGCCTTAACTTGGTGGAACACCCACAAGAGGACAATTGGTGTTGATGCTGCATATGCCATGAATTGGGCTAGACTTATGAGGTTGATGACAGAAGTGTATTGCCCGAGGAATGAAATCCAGAAGATGGAGACTGAATTGTGGAATCTGACGGTGAAAGGAAATGACTTGACTGCTTACACACAAAGGTTTCAGGAGTTGATTTTGTTGTGTACGAGAATGGTCCCCGATGAGGAGGACAAGGTTGAGAGATTCATAGGAGGTTTGCCCGATAACATTCAGGGAAATGTTATCGCTGCTGAGCCCACTAAACTTCAAGATGCAATTCGCATTGCCAACAACTTAATGGATCAAAAGCTGAAGGGATATGCTAGAAGTGCTGAAAACAAGAGAAGGTTGGAGAACAACCCGAGGGACAATCGTGGGCAGCAACCAGTTTTCAAGCGGCAGAACGTAGGAGGCCAGAATGTGGCAAGAGCTTACACGGCAGGAAACAATGAAAGAAAGGGGTATGTTGGGCCTCTCCCCTACTGCAACAAGTGCAGGTTGCACCATGAAGGGTTGTGTACTATAAGGTGTGGAAACTGTAAGAAGGTTGGGCACCTGACTAGGGATTGTAGGGCTGCTGTTGCTCCAAACACTCAGAGGGCTATAGTTGGGAATCAGCCGGGTGTTATTTGTTATGAGTGTGGGAGACCGGGACATTTTAGGAAGGATTGTCCTAAGTTGAGGAATCAGTTTCGTGGAAACCAGACAAGAAACAAGAATGGAAACAAGACTGGAAACCAGACTGGAGGTAATGAAGCTACAGCGAAGGCCTATGCCATTGGAGGAGGAGGAACAAACCCTGATTCCAACGTTGTCACGGGTACGTTTCTTCTCAATAACTGTTATGCTTCCATGTTATTCGATTCGGGCGCCGATAGAAGTTTTGTGTCGTCTACCTTTAGTGCTTTGCTTGATGTTGCACCATCCACTCTAGACACTAGTTATGCCGTAGAACTTGCCGATGGAAGAATTTCAGAAACAAATGTTGTTCTTAGAGGTTGCAAATTAGGATTATTAGGCTATCCGTTCGACATAGATCTAATGCCCGTAGAACTTGGTAGTTTTGACGTCATCATCGGTATGGATTGGTTGGCGAAATACCACGCGTTGATTGTTTGTGACGAGAAGGTCGTCCGTATTCCTTATGGAGATGAAGTGTTGATTATCCGAGGTGATAATTGCGACGGCGGAAGTAAGCTGAACATCATATCAAGTATGAGGACCCAGAAGTATATTGAGAAAGGATGTCAAGTATACCTAGCACAAGTTACATCCAAGAAGGCTGAGGATAAGTTGGAGGAGAAGACACTTGAGGACGTGCCAATCGTACGGGAATTTCCGGAAGTCTTTCCAGAAGACTTGCCTGGACTGCCACCTGCTCGACAAGTTAAATTTCAAATCGACTTAGTCCCTGGTGATGCACCTGTAGCACAAGCCCCGTATCGATTAGCACTAGCCGAAATGCAAGAATTGTCTACTCAGTTGCAAGAACTTTCTGACAGAGGATTTATAAGACCTAGTTTCTCACCCTGGGGAGCACTGGTTTTGTTTGTCAAGAAGAAAGATAGTTCTTTTCGGATGTGTATCCACTACCGTGAGCTAAACAAACTTACTGTGAAGAACCGATACCCACTTCCGAGGATCGACGACTTGTTTGATCGACTACAAGGGTCAAGAGTCTACTCTAAGATCGACCTGAGATCTGGTTATCATCAACTCAGAGTTCATGAGGAAGACATTTCAAAGACAGCATTTAGGACTCGCTATGGTCACTACGATTTCCAAGTAATGCCTTTTGGCTTGACTAACGCACCGACAGTATTCATAGATTTGATGAATCGGGTGTGCAAACCGTATCTAGATAGATTCATGATCGTATTCATCGATGATATTTTGATTTACTCCAAGAGCAGAAAAGAGCACGAAGGACACCTTAAGTTAATTTTTAAGTTATTAAAGGAGGAAGAATTGTACGCCAAGTTTTCAAAGTGCGAGTTTTGGCTTTCAAAGGTACATTTTCTTGGTCACGTGATTGATAGTGAAGGCATTCTTGTTGATCCCACTAAGATTAAGTCAATCAAGGATTGGGCGTCACCCAAAACACCAACCGAGATTCGTTAATTTTTAGGTTTGGCCGGTTACTACCAATGATTTATCAAAGGGTTCTCAAAAATAGCTAGACCTATGACGAAGTTGACTCAGAAAAGTGTGAAGTTTGATTGGGAAGAAAAGGCAGAGGCTGCGGTTCAACTGTTGAAACAAAAACTGTGTAGTGCGCCAATTTTGGCTTTACCTGAGGGAAGTGAGAACTTCGTGGTATACTGCGATGCTTCGCATAAAGGGTTGGGTGCGGTTTTGATGCAGAGAGAGAAGGTCATAGCCTACGCATCCCGCCAACTCAAGGTTCACGAGAAGAACTATACTACACACGACCTGGAGCTTGGTGCAGTAGTGTTTGCCTTGAAGATGTGGAGACACTATCTGTACGGTACAAAGTGCGTTGTGTTCACTGATCACAAGAGTTTGCAACACATTCTCGATCAGAAGGAGCTGAACATGAGACAGCGACGTTGGTTAGAGTTGTTGAGCGACTACGACTGTGAGATTCGATATCACCCAGGAAAGGCGAACGTGGTGGCTGATGCCCTAAGCCGAAAGGAAAGAAGTAAGCCGCTACGAGTTCGAGCCTTAGTTATGACTATAGGGTTAAACCTTCCTAAGCAGATTTTGAATGCTCAATCGGAAGCCAGAAAAGAAGAGAACTTCATCAACGAAGATTTGCATGGCATGATTAATAAGCTAGAACCACGTGCTGACGGAACGTTATGTTTGAACAATCGAAGTTGGATTCCGTGTTTTGGTGACCTGAGAGCTTTAATTATGCATGAATCCCATAAGTCAAAGTATTCCATTCATCCTGGATCAGATAAGATGTACCAAGACCTTAAGAAGCTGTATTGGTGGCCCAACATGAAAGCAGAAATTGCCACGTATGTCAGCAAGTGTTTAACGTGTGCTAAAGTTAAGATAGAGTATCAGAAACCGTCTGGTTTGTTGGTTCAACCAGAGATCCCACAATGGAAATGGGAGAATATAACAATGGACTTTGTGACTAAGTTGCCAAAGACGGCAGCCGGTCAAGACACGATTTGGGTAATCGTTGATCGTCTCACTAAGTCTGCTCATTTCTTGCCTATGCGGGAAGATGACACGTTAGAAAGTAGTTTATCGCGTGCGCTGCTCACTAAGTCTGCTCATCTTTCGTGCCTATGCGAGAAGATGAGCACGTTAGACCACGAATTTAACAAAGACTGTAACATCTCTCAGAAGGAAGTAGTCTGAAAGCATGGAGGGCCAGTTTCGATCATCTCTGATCGTGATGGGAAATTTACGTCACATTTTTGGAAGTCCCTTAATAAAGCATTTGGTACTCGATTAGATATGAGTACAGCTTACCATCCAGAGACCGATGGTTAGAGTGAGAGAACCATTCAGACATTGGAGGACATGTTACATGCCTGTGTACTCGACTTTGGAAAAGGTCAGGATAAACACTTACCGTTGGTAGAATTTTCGTACAATAATAGTTACCATACCAGCATTAAGGCTGCTCCGTTTGAGGCATTGTATGGGCGCAAGTGTCGATCACCTATCTGCTGGGATGAAGTTGGAGATAGTCAGCTTACTTGCCCAGAGATCATCCACGAGACAACCGAGAAAATAGTCCAAATCAAGAGCCGTATCCAAGCCACCCGTGATCGTCAAAAGAGTTATGCCGACGTACGACAAAAACCTCTTGAGTTTCAAGTAGGAGATAAGGTCATGTTGAAAGTGTCTCCTTGGAAAGGAGTGATACGTTTTGGCAAATGGGGAAAGTTGAACCCTCGTTATATTGGACCTTTTAAGATCATTGCCAAATAGGGAACCAATTGCCTATCGTCCTAGAACTCCCAGAGAAGTTGAGTAAGAGTTTCATAGTTACTTTTCACGTCACGAAGTTGAAGAAAAGCATGGCGGAGTGAACCGCTGCTATACCATTGGAGGAGATCCAAGTTGACAGAAAATTGTAATTTCGATCGAAGAACCTGTCCGAGGTCATGGACCGTGAGAGGTCAAGCGTCTGAACAGAGTCGTATTCCGATGGTTCAAAGTGTGTTGGAAAAAAAAAAAACCCTCCCAGAAGTCACTGAGTTCACCTGGGAACAATGAATACCAACTTCAAAAGAACTAACCCGCACCTTTTCACCAACTCTACACCCGCTGCAGAAGCTGCGTCCTAAGCTTTGAGGACAAAGCTTCTTTAACAGGGAAAGAATGTGACAACCCGAGAATTTCCGTTCAATAAGTTAGCCATTTCCGTTTAGAAATTTGAATTTTTATAAGTTTCGTTTAGCTTTACCGTTTAACCAGGAAGTTGTTCTGTTATTATATGAAAATCATCACCGGGAGCGAACCGGGGCACCAAACATTGTAGTATTTTGGCAATAGCCACGTTTTTATGTTTTAAGGAATGTTTAAAATTTCATAATTTTCCGTGAAGAACCGTTTACTACCGATCGTTATTTACGTGATACGCGTTTAATCCATACATATAAAGTGCATGCTAGACCCTTGGGAAATAAATTCAAAATGAGCACTAGTTCCCTAAAATAGTTGAAACCATTTTGGTCCCCCTTTGGCCTTGATATAACCGGTCACACACACACTCTTAGCTTAGGATTCCATTTTTTTTTGAAAATTGATACAAGTTAAACAAACCTCCTACAAAATGGCTTGTACAAGGTCCTTCTATGCTCTCATTCGCGGATCATTTCGGTCCCCCTTTCTCCCTTGTACTTGGCCGAACAAAGCAAGGCACCAAGTCTAGGTGCATCCCATCTCATGCCAATATATAACCACCAAATCTCATTATTTCTCATTCACTCTTAAACTATTTCTCTCACTAGAAAATACACACACTTTGTTCACTCTTTTTCCTTCTTTCTTGAGTTCGGACGCCAACAAACACCCACACAAATCCATTGTTTTTAATCTTTGATCAACCATTTGAAGATATATTGTTCGAGTTGATTGTTATTTCATCCGGGTATTTTATAAAATAACGTTTGGGTTGTTTTTGATTTCTAATCATCTTTCGTCTTTTCTTTGTAAGGGTCTTCTCTACTTTTTCCATAAATAAGTTGTACTTTACATTCGGTATATTCATTCCGAATAAGGTTAGCAAAGGAGAAAAGAGAAAAAGAAGAAAGGAAAAGAAAGAAGAAAGAGAGACAAAGAGTACAAAGGAAGAAAAAAAGAAAAGTAAGAGAAAAAAAAAGAGAGATAAAAGAACAAGAAGAGCCAAAGAGCAAAGAAGAGAAATGAAAAGGAAAGAAGAAAAGAAGAGAAAGAAAGAGAGAAGAAAAAGAAGATAGAAGAGACAAAAAAGAGAGAGAGAGGAAAAGAGAGTAAAGAAGAGAAGAAAAAGAAAAAGAGGAAAAGAAAATTAAAAGAAAGAAAGAGGAAAAAAAAAAGACAGAAAGGAAACAAAGAGAGGTACAATAGAAGAGCAAGAAAGAGAAAGAAAGGAAAAAAAGAACAAGAGAAGAGAAGAAGAAAGGGAAGAGAGTAAAGGAAAGAAAAAGAGAATAGAAAGAGAGAAAAAAGTGAGAAAGAGAGAAGAAAAGAGAAAGGAAAAAAAAAGAAAGAAGAAAAAAGAAAAAAGAAAGAAAAAAGAGGAAAAGAAAGAGAGAAAAAGAGTAAAAGAAAAAAGAATAGAGAAAGAAAAGAGAGAGAAAAGAGAAAGGAGAAAGAAAAGAAACAAAAGAAAGAAGAGAAAAGTAATAAAAAAGAAGAAAGAAGAGAAGACAAAGAAGAGAAAGGAGGAAGAGAAAAAAAAGAAAGAGAAGAGAAGAAGAAAAGGAAAGAGAAGAATAAAGAGAAAAGAGACAAAAAAAGTACAAAGAAAAAAAGAAAGTAGCGAAAGGAGGAAATAAGAAGAAAGAGAAGAGAGAGAGAAGGTGAACGAGAAA
The DNA here is from genome assembly GCA_026074375.1 of Tanacetum coccineum. Classification (NCBI taxonomy): domain Eukaryota; kingdom Viridiplantae; phylum Streptophyta; class Magnoliopsida; order Asterales; family Asteraceae; genus Tanacetum; species Tanacetum coccineum. The sequence continues at coordinate 8,435 of BQNB010113796.1, forward strand.
AAAAAAGAAGACGAAAAAGAGCAAAGAGTAAAGAGAAGAAAAGAAGAAAAAAGAAAGAGAAAGAGAAGAAAGAAGAGAGAAACCAAGACAAAAGGAGAAGAGCAAGAGAAAGAGGTAGAACGAAAAGAGGTACAAAAGAATAAGAGAACGGCGAAAAGAAGAAGAGAAAAGAGAAGAAAGAAAGAAAACAGAGAAAAGAGCAGTAAAAGAAGAAAGAGAAAGAAAAGCAGGAAGAAAGAGAAGAAAGGAAAAGTAAGAAGAAAAAAGAGGAAGAAGAAATACAATGAAAGAAGAAAGAAGAGAAGAGAGAAGAGGACAAAAAAAAACCGGAGCCACTGGAGATCCCGGCGCCCCCTCTACCCCCCCCCCACCCCTCGGGCCGTACGCGCCCGCTCAGGCTCCCTCCTCCTGTCGCCTCAGTCTATCTCCTCTCTACCGCCTCGCGCCCTCCTCCTCCCTCCCTCGTCTCTCTCCTCGCCCACTCCGCTTCGCCGCGGTGTCCCCCAGGTCTCCACCGCCTTCCCCCGCCCTGCCCCGCCCCCGTACCCCCCCACCCGCTTCTCCCGTCCACCGATACCCGTACCCCGCTCCGCCGGCGCCCGTCCGCCTCCGCCACCTTCGGCTCATTTCTCCCACCCTCCCTTCCCCTGCCGAACGCCTTCCTCCCTCCTGCCTTGCTCTTCCGCCTCTCTCTGCCTCAGCCTACCCACGTGCCCTCCTCTATCCCCTCCTTGTCGCACCGCCTCCCTCTTTACCTCTGGTCTACCACCCCCTACCCTCGGCGCCGCTCCTGCTCCCGCCCTCACCCACTCTACCCTCCCGTCTCCGCCCTTCCCCTTCCCCCCCCCCTCCCCCCCTCTCCCCTCCGCGCTCTCCCCCCACTCCCTCCCCTTCCGCTGCCCGTCGCACCTTCTCCTCTCCTCCCCTTACCCCTCTCCGCCCCCGTTGCGGCCCCGCCCGCCCCCTGCTCGTCTCCCAATCCGCCGCCTCTCTCTCCCCTCCCTCTCCCCTCCTCCCGCCTCTTTCCCCCTCCGTCCCGCGTCTCCGCTCCCATCTCTCCTACCCGCACTCTGCCCGCCGCGAACTCGCCTCGCCCGCGCTAGTCCCCCGCCTTCCCTCTCCTTAACCCCCCTCCCCGTCCCTCCTACGCTGCCTGTCCCCTTTCTCCCGTCTTCTCCCTCCTTCTCCCTGGCGCTCGCCCTCTCCCCTCGTCCCGTTGCCCCCGACTCCCCCCCCTGCCGCCCTCCCTCCCCTTCCTACCGTCCCTCCCGTCCACCTGCCCACGCTTACCCCTGTCCCTTCTTGATCCGCTCCTCTCCTCCGTCCCCCCCGCCCGCTCCCTGCCCCTCCCTGCACCCTGCCTAACTGCCCCTCCGCCTCTCCGCCCCCGCCCCCGCTCGTTCGCTCCGCCTTCTCCTAACCCCACCCGCTCGCCCCTCCCCTGCCTCCCTCCCCTCCCTCTATCGCCCCCGCGCCTTCCTCCCCCAGCGCCCGCTCGCCCGCCCCCCCTTCCTCCTCTCCTCCCCCCTTACCGCGCCCTGCACCCGGCCTCCTAACGCTCCCCTGCTTCCCCCTCACTCGCCCCGTCGCCTGCCCCCCGCCGTCGCTCCCGCCCCCTGCACCGCCTCGCTCCGCTCTCCTCCCCCGCCCCTCCGCCTCCTCCCACTCTCCCTCCCACCCCCCCCACCTTGACACCCCCGCTCGCCTTCCTCTCTCTGCTCTCCCCCTCCTCCCTTGCCCCCCGCTGCGGCGTCTCCCTGCCCCACCTCGATCGCCCGGCCGCTCCCCCTCCCTGCCTCCTTCCCCCCTTGTTGCTGCCCCCCGGCCTCCCCCTCGCCTCGTATACCCCTGTCCCCCTCGGACCCCCCTACTTCCCCCCCGTGCCCTCCTCTTCCATTCCCGCCGGCCGCGACCCCCTCCCTCTGTCCCTCCCCGCGTTATACCCCCCCTCCCTCTCCCCCTACCCGCTCATTCCTCTCCCCGACCCCTCGCTCCCGCCCCCCCCTCCCCGCTCCCCTTCTCTCCACCTCCCTCTCACACCTCCCTCCCGCCGCCTCCCTCGCCCACTCTCCGCCCCCGCTGCCGCACTCCTCCCCCCCTGCCCGCTCCGGGCCGCCTCTCTCCCCCCCCCGCCCTACGTTCCTCCTTCGCCGTCCTCCCCTCAGCTCTCTGGTTCCGCGCCCTGCCCCTCTCTTCCTCCCTCCCCGGCCCGGTACCCGCCCCCTCTCATCTCCACCTCGCCGGCGAACCCCCCGTTGCCCGCTCGCGCCCGCTACTCCCCCGCGCGGACCAGCCCGCTCGCCCTTCCCTCTCTCGACCCTCCTTGCCCCGCCCCCCGAACCCGCCCGACCCTCCCCGCCCTGCTCCCCCTGACCTCTCCCTCCCTCCTGGCTCTCCCTCCTTCCTCCCCGCCTGCCCCTTCCCGCCCCTTTCCCTGCCCCTCTCCCCAGCCCGCCCCTCTCCGTCCTCCTCTTTCCCTGCCTCCCGCCGGCCCGCGCCGCCTCGTCGATCGTCTCGCTCGGCAGAACGAAGTGAACCTCCAACACCATATCTCTATCAACCCCTAACCCGACACCCACGAGATTCAACAAATATAAGAAAGCACCCAGGCCTACCCCACCCCCGATACATTAGACCATAATATATAGATGCCACCCCCCGTAACGTGAGAGACTAATAATGCTCTCAAATACACGAAGTAATCCCACCGTCTACACGAAATTCAAAAAATACCGAAATTACGCTCGATCAAATAACAATAAAGAAGGCGCCGCGAATCCGAAAGCTTATGGCATTGAAGGAAGCGTACTTGCCAGTCGATAGAGGTATGGTTATTCGAACTGATATTGTAGCATATTTGCGGTGTTGGAACGAAAACGCTCGGATATTCTTTCGAGTCCAATAAAAGATTACTTTAGACAAACGATGTTTTCACGTTCGCGGTTGATAAAAATGGAAAGTCTAATATTTTTATAAAGGTCATGCCAAATTTCATAAACATCATAACAGCATCGACAAATATAACCTTTTATTAATGGATATGAGAAGCTGGAGAGCAGATGATTTGAGCGGTAGTGGATACAAACTTTAGACAAAATGTAGAAAAACGTTAAGTGATCGAGTTTAGGTCAAATTTTTGGGTCGATTGATTCCACCGTTTGATGGTCCCAGACACTAAAAGACTAAATACACTAAAAGGACGAAATACACTAAAAGGCAAAATACACTAATAAAGAAACGAAATCACTAAAAGACCTAAAAATAAACTAAAAAGACGAAATGCAACTAAAAGACAAAATACACTAAAAAGATTAAAATAATTTTTCAAAGATGTTTCAAAACGTCAAGACTTGTCAAAACTTATAACTTTTCAAAAGTACGTTTTAAAAAAAGAGATACGCCGTGTCAACCACGTGCTCGGATATCAGTTACTTGCGTTAAGCTTATTCCATTAACATCATTCTTAAACGACGAACTATATATAAGTTGTCGCTAGAACCGTGAGATTCATTTTCCACTGATTTGATTCCTTTTGATCCATTACCCTATAAGGTGAGTCATAGCCCCACTCTTTACTTACTCGTTTTGAATAAATGTTTATAACGTGGGGTGAGAAACATTGCTTGTTTTAAAACAAGACCCCAAGTACTATACGTGAGTTTTTCCCAGTTTACGTGTTACCCCTAAGTACGTTTAGAACCACTATTTGCCCGAACTATCATGAACAGTAATTCTTGACCGAAAGAATCGGTTTGAGGGAGCGCGAGTGAATAAATAGATCTATTGGGACTAATTATCCCTATCCGGGTGAGTAACGCTCACTATTTTGAGTTGTCCAAGGACTAACGGATATATGTCATGTTCAAATCTAGTTAGGTGGACTTTGGTCAACACCTGAAAGGGCAAGCAATCATTTGCATGTTATATGCTACGTTTCAGAATTAGCTTTGGTGTCATGAGCTTAGTGCGACATAAATACCTTTTATGTAAAGTTGTATCTTTTATAACTATCGCATAACTTATGAAATCTTGTGGTGCCACCTATAACACGTTGAACTAAACCTATGAATTCACCAACTTTATGTTGACATTTTAAGCATGTTTTTCTCAGGTGCTTAGCATGGATGTCGTTGCTTTACTTATGTGAAGTCTATTTACCTGTACCGGTTTACCAGAGATTTATCTATGTCTTTAAATACCGTTGTTGAACTCTTTTAAGCTTCCACGTATTGTATTTAAATCCTTTTAATTTGATCGATGTAAAACTTATTATTATTTTAAATTTACGCAACGGTGTTTATTTTTAAAACGTACCCTTAGAGGTCGTTCTTTATGCTTTGTACTTAAGATATCTATGAGCGTCACGCCTCCGAACACGTATTCCGTCCGGGGCCAGTTTGGGGGTGTGACAATAAGGCTTATAGGCGTAAGGATCCATTTGCTTATCTAGAAATAAGTTTAGAATTTCCCTTAAGGCCTGTTTGGTATGCAGTTTTTACCAAAAAGCTTATTTGAGAATTTTAGCTTATAGCTTTAGTTTTCTAGCTTAAATCTTGTTTAAAATTGTTAGTTAAGATAGTTTTAAACAGTTTATACCTTATTAGGTCCAAAATTTAGCTTATGAGTCTTTTTCATTGAAAAGCCAAAAACAAAGTTTTATAGCAAGTAGTTTTTTCATTAAGTCTTTTCATAGCTTATTTAGATTTCAAACTCCTTTTTTATTAAAGTTTTAGATAGAGCTTAGAATAATCTTTCCATAGATATAAGCTAGATTGCCATAAGGTTCCAATAGCTAGCTTAAAAATAAGCTCAAAGTTGTCTCATTGTCTGTTTTAAGCTCAGCTGTGTCCCAAGTATTTTTTTCAGCTTATTGCCTTTTTGATTAACTTATTTCCTGTATAAACTAGCTTATTAGGTTAGAAGTTAGTTGCTTATAGCTTATTAAGTCTTAGTTTTAGCTTATCTTTGTGAAAAAATGGTTAAGTGTTTTCTTTCTGAATTTTAAGCTGATTTCTAGCTTATTAGTGACTTTCAAAAAAGTTGTTTTCACAAAAATGGCTTATTTTTATCTGTTTTACAACTTTGCTTTTTAGGTTTTTGCAAAAATAAAAAAAGGGGAAACTAAGGAAGTCAGGGGTGAGCAAGACTCGAACCCCCGACCTCAACCTAGTCTCACCCTTTATAAGCCTCAACACACACACACCCCTCACCAACGTGCCCTTGGGACTTTTACGTCCAAGTTTGCACCATGAAACCTTTTTGAAACCCACTCCTTTTTTGAGCCTATATGTATAAATAAGCACTTCCAGTGCTATTTTGATTTTTCCGGCTTTATTGAGTTTAGCACTTTAGGAGGCTTATTTTTCCTGCATCCTGCTTATCATAAGCTATTTTTAGAAAAAATTTAGGATTTTTAGCTTAAAGTTTTATATTTTTCGTGAATTAATTTTGTTATAAACTTTAAAAAATCATAAAAAATAGAAAAATAATCAAAAAAATAATTTTCTTTTTTATAAAATTTTCTTTTATCATATTCTAGGCTTAGGTTGAAATTTACTTCCGTAGGGTTAATATTTTGAAAGTTCAATTTTTAAAGAACGGGATTCGATCCCCGTTCTCGTTTTCTTCGTTTTTAGCTTAAATTACTCTCGGTTTAGAATTTCCTTAGCTTTTTACTTTTAAATAGTCATTTAGGATTAGAAAAAGTTTAGAAAAGTATTTAGGGTTTAATTTTAGTGTTCTAGCTTATTTGTCGTGTTTACTTTATTTCCCGTTATCATTTTTTCATAGTTAGGTTTAATTGTCCCTTTATTTGCTCACTATTAGGATTTTAGAAAACAAATCATCTTCGAACCAATTCAAGTCATTGTCCAAATAACAAACGAGGTCTCAATTTCATAAGTCTTTGGGAAAACGACCCGATAATCACTTACCGGTTAAACGTGTAGTATTTTTGTAAGATTTTTCCTATTACCTTTGTCCTCAATGGTAGTTTTGGAATTTTCTATACTTTATATTATTATACGTATTAAAACTATACACCAAGTTTTTGGCGCCGCTGCCGGGGATTTGTGATTAAGATTCTTTCGTTTGCATTTGTCGATCGTGGTTTGAAGAACCTTTCGTCTTCGAAAGTTACGCTTTTGAGAAAATAAAAAATAAAAACAAAATTAATTAAAAATATAAAAAGTAAAAAATATTTTTCTTTTCTTTTTAGTATAAGTAGAAGATTAATAAATAACAAAAATACAAAAATATTTGCTCTTCTGGATTTTTCAACTTACTTTTTTTTGTACACATTACTACAAGAACTTGTTTGGTTTTGTGAGTAATGTACCATATGACCGGCTAAATTTCCACGTCATTAATTTTTTTTTTTTCAAATGTGCTAATACACTCCACCTTGGCCACTTAGCCCCCCCGGTAAAGGCCACATTATTACCAACCTACTTTCTACTCGCTCGCGCTTCTCGTATATATGACCAACTTACTTTTTTCGTACTCATTACACCCACGTACATGAGTATATATTGTTCGATATCATCATATGACATTAAAACTAAATGACTATTAAATGAATATATTACCTTGTCTTCTTTAACACATTTACAATCATAATTTTTTTAATCTTAATTTTTTAAAAAGTACTTTAAAAAAAATAATTTTTTTTAAAGTAATGTTTTTAAATATATTTTTTAAAAGTACGAATTCGCGGTCTATACTTATCAAATTACTTGCTTTAACAAAAATTTTGGGTGTGCACTTTGACAAGTATATTATTCTTTTTTAAAATTCCGAGTACAGCTTATAAATCTTAATGTTTTCTAAAATTAATTTAATTTTTATCGTACTTATTAAATTTAACAAATTTTTTTTTAAAGTTAAGAAAAATGATGAGTATAGTGAGATTAAAAATTTCTTACCTTTTTTAACTCTCGATTTTTTTTTCTTTACTTTTTTATTTTTTTTCCCTCTAATTTTAAAAAAAATCTAAATTTTTCGTATACGAAAAAAAAAATACTTCATTTCTTTGACAACAAACTAATATACTACGACAAAAAAAAATTTTAAAAAGTAGGCCATCTATAATTTTTTTAATATTTTTTTAAAATATTAAGATTGAGATAAAAAGTGCCGATTTTTTTTTTTTAAATTTTTGTAAAACTTTTTAAACTAAAAATAACGTAAAAAATATTTTATAATTTTTTGGTAAAAAAATTAAATTTGTTAAATTAGTTGTTAAATTACTTGTTAAAGTACTTTTAAAAAAAATTAAGATTTAAAAAAATTATGATTGTAAATATGTTAAAGAAGACAAGGGTAATATAGTTATTTTATGATTATATTGGTGATATCAAACAAAAACTGAATGTGCGTGGGTGTAATGAGTACAAAAAAAGTAAGTTTTCCATTTTTCCACTTCTAAATTCTCCACCGTGAACTGTGAATTTAACTGCCTATTTAACCAAAACTAACATTCTCATCCTAACTTTGTTGAGAATATATTATATGTGAAAAATGGGTGGGCCTATGGATTGGGTAAGCAATTCAAACAAAATGATATTTGAGGTTTTGTGTATTGAAACTACACTTAGGACGACTAGCGACCCGTTAAAGATTGTTTATATTTAAATCAGTTGTACTGGCTATATATGGTGTACATGTATGTCGTAGCTCATAATTCGTTTTCATGCTTATTCAATAGTTCAAATGTATAGGACAAATTGTATGACCTGGATTTGAAACGATGGATCGAGGTCACCACAGCCCGTGCGTCTTTTCCGGCCCACCAACCCCACACACTTCACCGCTCCCCTCGTTCATCCTCCTAAGCCCGTCCCCATCCATCTAAGATCTCCCGAAGTGGATGCCCTAGAGAAGGACAGGGTAATATAATCATTTATCATGGTAATATTGGTGATATCGAACAAAATTTGAATGTACGTGGGGTGTAGTGAGTACGAAAAAAAGTAAGTTGGTCATTACGGTACAAATGAGAAAGTATGTTGGTAATAAATGGTTTACCCTAAAATATTTTCTGCAGCGTGCGAAGTATATCCAGCGTGTCCCAGTCCCCCCCAGTAACACAGTTGTGATATTGGTGATGTCAAACAAACATTTGAAAAGTAACTTGGCTGCCTGTAATGTCGTCACCAAAAAAAACCAGTAACCGCTTGGTCCATTACGGTTACCAATTGGGAACGTAAGTGATAAATTAAAACGGCCCTTTACCCTTCTTTTTAGAACCCTTACAGTAGAAGGATTAATAAATAGAAATACACAAACTCTCTTGCTCTTGGATTTTTGATTTTTCTTGTGAGTGTGTATGTATAGAAAAATGTTTACCATGTTGCGTAAAAAGATCTCACTCGCTACTCCAAAATAATACTTTAACTGAAAGAATTACTCCCCCACCCCACATCTCCATCCCCTCCACCGCCTTCCTGAACAAAGGAGATCAAAAAAATAAATTTTTTACCGTTTGTGTCACTTACGAAAAAGGCGCACCTCTTTTGTAAAATTTATTTTACTTAAGAGAGTTACCCTAAGTTTGTTGATTATTCGGTAAACAAAAATATTTTTCTCATTTCTTTTATCATTTCATTTGTTTTTTTAGTGCATGCGCTTTGGAAATTCCAATTTTCCAAATAATTCGAACGTAACCATTCCGAGATGTCGAAATAGAGGACGTACTCCAAACGTAGTCGAACCCAAGATTTGTACTATCGTTGAAGTTGCACCAATGGCGGAACGTACAATGGAAGAGCTACTCCGTGCACCCACGGAAGGGTATGGAGAAGCTATCGTTTTACTGGAAATTAATGCAGATCATTTTGAGATTAAGACGAATTTGTTACAACTAGTTCAAGCTAACCCATTTCACGGTTATGAGAGGGAAAATCCCCACGATCATATTAATAGTTTCAAAAGGATTACCTTGACTTTACGATTTAGGGATGTGCCGAATGATGTTATTAAGCTTATGATGTTTCCATACTCACTCAAGGGGGCTGCTAAAGTTTGGTACGAGAAAGAACCACCTAATTCGATCTTGACTTGGGAGGATCTCGTAACCAAATTTGTGAATCAATTTTTCCCTCCTTCGAAAACCACTCACTTAAAGAATGAAATTTCTCGTTTTACACAAAAATTCGAGGAAACTTTTAGTGAAGCATGGGAACGATTTAAGGAAATGCTTAGAGCTTGTCCTCACCACGGATTTACGGAGTTAACTCAAGTTGATACCTTCTATAACGGTTTAAACGAGAACGATCAAGACTCCTTAAATGCCGCGGCGGGTGGAAATCTTTTGAGTAAGACGACTAGAGAGGCTTTGAACATAATTGAGAATAAATCAAAAGTTCGTTATTCACGTAATAAATCAAATGTTTCTAGGATGAATACGACTTCTAGGGAAAGTGTTAGTAAAACGGATGAGAGAATTGATAAGCTTGCGGACCAACTTTCGACCTTAGTTGAGATTGTTTCTAAAAAAGTTGTCACTCCCGCTCCGGTTAAAGCGGTTGAGGAAATTTGTGTTACTTGTAGTGGGCCTCATGCTTGGTACAATTGTCCAAATACCGATAACAATCAATCTAGTGTTTGTGCGGCAACGGGTTCTTACAATCAAGTTAACCCTCAAAATCGTGTTAGTAACCAAATGGCACCACCTGATTTTGCTCCGGTGCAAAACAATGGTCAAAATAGGTTTAATCAAAATCAAGGTCAAGAGAATAATTTTAATCGGGAAAATAATTTTCATGGAAATCAAGGTTTTCAATCTCAAAATAATCATGCTCTAAATTTTCAAAATCAAGGATTTCAAAACCAGCCTTTTCAAGTGCCTAATAATCATGTTCAACAAGAGTTTTCAAGTGAGTTTTCAAGTTACAAAAGAAATAATGATCAAATGATAAGAAACATGTAAAATCAAATTAACTCGTTGAAAGGAGAAGTTAAAAATGAAATTCAAAACACGATGAAGACTCAACAAGCCGTCTTGATGAATCAACAAAATGTTTTTCAAACTAACATGCAAAATATGTTAAGTGGATTCTTCCAAAACCAAGCCTCAACTTCAGGTACTCTTCCGAGTAATACCATTCCAAACCCGAAGGGTGAGATAAAAGCGATCACTACTCGAAGTGGTGTTGCTTACGGGGGACCCTCGATTCCTACAAATCCTTCTCCTAAAAAGGTAGTGGAACGAGAAACCGAGGAGACAACAGATAAAGAGCAATCAAATTTCCAAGGAAGTACCGCTCACATCCTACCTCTGGTTAATCCCATTCCAATTCCGGAACCCGATGTTCCAAAGACTTTACCTAAGCCGAATATTTCATATCCTTCACGACGTAATGATCAAAAATCCCGTGATAAAGCTTCGAATCAAATGAAGAAGATCTTCTAAATCTTTCAAGATTTGCGCTTCGATATTAGTTTCGCGGATGCTTTACTTTTAATGCCAAGATTTGCTCCTACGATTAAGAGTTTGCTCATGAATAAGGAAAAGTTTCTTAAGTTAGCTAAGATACCATTGAACGAGAATTGCTCGGCGATGCTCCTCAAAAAGCTTCCAGAAAAGCTTGGAGATCCCGACAAGTTTCTTATACCATGCAATTTCCCGGGAATGGATGTATGTCACGCCTTGGCCGATCTGGGCGCGAGCATAAATCTTATGCCTTTGTCTATTTGGAAAAAGTTATCCTTACCCGAACTTACCCCCACTCGAATGACTTTAGAATTAGCGGATCGATCCATAACTCATCCTAAAGGACTTGCCGAAGACTTTTTTTCAAAGTTGGGAAATTTCACTTTCCTACTAATTTTGTTGTTGTTGATCTTGAAGCCGATCCTCGAGTTCCTCTCATACTTGGGAGATCCTTTTTAAGGACCAGCAATGCTTTAATTGATGTGTTTGAAGGAGAACTTATTTTAAGGGACGGAAATGAACAAATAATTGTTCATGTCTATGGCATTTCAAAACATCCTCAAAAGCATGTAAACGAGTTAATTAAAATGGTTAATGACACATGCGAAGATAGTTTGGAAGGAATAAATAATCTCTCGAGTGGCGGTACCACTCCTCTTTTTGACTTTCATCTTAGTCTCAAATTTTTCAAGACTAGCAAATCTCTTTTTGAAAGGTTTACCGACGAACCTGCTCCAGTTTGCTTACCTTCACCGGAAGATGACGACGATGAAAAGGAAAAGCAGGAAGTGAAGAATACCGCAGAGTCGACTGCTAAACGTCAAACTCTTATTACACCGTGTTTGAAGAATTTTAAAATTATTCAGAAGGAGAGCATTTTTCATTCGAATAAAACGCCTCAAATTTCTTCGGTTTCTGCAATCACATCTGTCTTACCGACTATTAATCCCAAGGACTATCTCATAATGGGGGACAAGCACCTTAGCACTTTTCGTGTTAAGGAAATTGTCCCAATCCCAAGAGAGTCTGAGGATACCTTCGATAATAACAAAGGATGTGATTTGAATTTTTGCGATAATAACATGATTTTCTAGAATCCTCTCTTCGGTTCTAAGGACAACTTAACTTCTAGAGATGATGAATCATTTCTTAAAGAGGATGTTCAAGAAGAAAATTTTCAAGTTTATTCAAACCCTCTTTTTGAAATTGATGACAATCACAACTCCAATAACATTAATATTCTCTTTAACGAGATGTTAGAGGATGTCGAGAGCAAGGACTCCAATTTTCTAATTTTGATGAGCCAGTTTTACTTAACACACCTTTTTTGGATAAGGATGAGTGTTTCGACCCAGGAGGCGATATTGATGAGATCGATGCTTTTCTAGCTATCAAAGTTTCTACTAATAATGAGGAAGGTTATTATGACTCAGAAGGAGACGTATTCTATCTTGAGAGTTTGCTTAGTGATGATACCACCCATAATATCTCTTTCGAAGTATTTTTTGATCATGAGCTTCAACACTTTAAAAATGAATCTGACCATGATACTTTGATAACTTTTTCTCCCAAGAATGATCCTCTCCACTATGAGTTCGCCGGTGAAATCATCACAAATCCTTCAAGAATTGCTAGAGAGCACGAGAAATATATTAGTCGAATGTGGTTGCTATGCGGAAATTCATCTTCTCGGTCACCAGAAAATTTTCATGCTAGTCCAAATCCTATCATCGAGTCTCTTCCCACATTTCCTATCTCTGTTCAGGTCAGTGACTCTCATATGGGAAGAGATCGATATTTTTCCCGGCCTGGATGATTCGATACCACCGGGTATTGAGAGTGATTTTGATTCAGAAGAGGAAATTATTTTTCTTGACAACTTGCTTAACGATGATATTTCTGTTCCCGAATATGAGCGTTTTACCGTCGACATTGAGCCCGATGTGCCCGTGATAAACAATTTTGTTGAGCTTAATGAAGACGAATGTTTTGACCCAGGGGGTGAGATTAATGTTGAAGTTGACGATTCCTTCACATTTTTCATTTGGACTTTTCTCCCGTTTCTCACCTACCCTGAGGTTTCTTCTTTACTTCTCTCCACCAGGAGTGAAGACACCATTTTTGACCCCGGCATCTCTACTTAGAGCCGGTGGCATCTCATCGGGATAGAACTTTCATGTGCTTTAATGTTTATCCAAACATTAATGAAAGCCCGATTAAGATTTTCTCTTCCATTTGCTTTCTCCAAGGACAAATGAATTCGGAGATCGAGTCAAGCTATGTGACTCGGTTACCAAAAACAAAGTGCTTTGTGGGAGGCACCCCATGCTTATCCTTCTATCTTCTTTCTTATTTCTAATGTGATGTGAGGAGGCTTGTACTCTTCCGATTCTTGTTGTTTGTGCTTGTGATTTTTTGTAGGATTGACCCAAAATTTTCTGAAGACTCTCGTGTTTGGTGTTTCGTCTCGGTCCACTCGAGCTTCTTATCCTTTGCTTGCCATTAGTTTGGGGAAATCCGATATCCTAAGATTATTATCGACTAATATTTATCTTTTAGCATACTTGATAAACGGCTTGAGATTTTTGTGATGTTTTCTTCATGCTTGGATTATGCATTCGACTTTTTGAGTTCTAGTATGAGGTTTTTAAGTCTTAGGCTAGGAAACATTAAGGACAATATTTAATTTTAGTATGGGGTAGTATATCTTCGATATGATCTTACCTACCTTTGCCCGTTGTTCTCACGTACCCCGTTTTCCCACAAAAATTTTAAATTTTTAAGTCTTAATATCTAGTTTATTGTTCATTTTATTAAATATATCTTACCTACCTTTGCCCGTTGTTCTTACGTACCCCGTTTTCCTACAAAAAATTTAAATTTTTAAGTCTTAATATCTAGTTTATTGTTCATATATATACAGTAAAAAAATGTGTGTGTAGAAAATAATGAAAAAAATAGAAAATAGTTGATAAAAATAATAAGTGTTTTGACACGAATGTAGGC
>BQNB010113797.1:0-20795 GCA_026074375.1 Tanacetum coccineum
GCAAAAACCGCCTGATGGGCGAGTATGACTTGTGATTTTTGTTTACAGCTTATTCTTTTGATAATTACTGGTTTTTAAAAATAGTTTATAAATTTATGTTATAGAATGGTTAATCGGAGGTTGTAAAAATGATGTAATAAGTTAGCATAAAGCTTTAAAAAATCCTTAGATAAATGTTAAAGCTTATGTACACTTGATAAAATCCACATGAGATAATGTTAACTGCAGTAATCTAAATCAAAGAAACATTAAGTTATAACAATTTTGGTCTATGTTGCATTAAATAAATAACATGTTAAAAAGTAAATAAGGGCACACCCTTAATAACAGTAAGAAAAGTCCATATACTTTGTGTAGAAAATTATTAAATACTTAATGAAATCTTTATAATCAATGGAGTAGAATGCTCAATAAAATCACGTTTAAAAAAAATAATATTTATTAAAAACTCATTAACCAGCATACATACAAAACTATATAGTACGACAATATAAGTTTTGGAAATTATTGGTTTTTAAATATTTTATATTATATAAATTTTTTTAAAAGCATAGTAGTATGTCAATTATTATATGGTTTTTAAAGTAATTGTATAGAATTTGTATTAAGTTTATTGTAAATTTTACATGACAAAACATTAAAAGACTTGTACATTAAGTTTATTGTAAATATACATTGATACAGGGTTAAAAACAGACATGATTATAAATGTGCATTTAGTTGTTGATATGCGTCGCTTGAAGGTTGTTTTTGATTTGAATGTGGGAGATATGTTAGTTTTTGAGTTGTTGTTTGGTAATCTTACTTTAGATAAGCTTTGTTCTTCAATTTGTTTAAGGTTGTTTAGTTTTTAGTTTTCGAATGTTTTTAGTTTAGTTGTATAAAGTTATGTTTTTTATTTGTTTTTAGTAATTGTATAGAACTTGTAATAAGTTTATTATATATTATATTAAATTTAAAAATTATATATAATTTGTTTAAAGTTATATTATATTTAAATTTGTATTATATATATATATATATATATATATATATATATATATATTATATATATATATAATCTCTATATATATATATATATATATATATATATATATATATATAATATATATATATATGAGTTCCTATTTATATATTTATATATGAATTAAATTTAAAATTTTGTCTAAGCCGATGGGCGGGTATGATTTGTTGTTTTTGTTTTAATTAATATTTTTGTTAAATATTTGTTTTTTGAATTTGTTTATGATTGAATTTTTTTTTTAAATATGTTTAGTGGGTGAATTTTTTATTGAACAAGGTTTGAAGACTCACGCTTCGCTACGAGGAGTCTCGGGTTTTTTTATTAGATATTTTTTATTTTATTGTTTTTGTGGGTCAATGTGTTGATCATTTGTAAGATATTGTTATATCATATTCAGTTTCATCAATGCTTATGTTTTTGTTAATTTAGCTTTTGTAACCTGTTATTTTATGTTGGTAATTTTCAACTGTGTTTTTCAAAATTAGTAGGGTATAGATTCATGCTTGTTATAGAAAATTTTAAAATAGTGAATAATTACTATTTGTGTTGAATAGGTTTATGTGTGATGTTATCAAGACTCGCATCGTTGGTTTCTTTTTTACGGGTTTTTATACGTGTATTGTTTATGATGTAACCAAGGACGTGAAGCAAAATTTGTCTTAGAACTGCCTTAGTAAATTATGGTAAGCAGTTTCATTACATATATGGGTTAACATGTAACCTAGGTCGGTTAACATGTAACCTAGGTCGGTAATGCATACCGATTGTTATGTTGTTACAAAATTTGCTTCTTGTGTTCAATAAAGCATCACACATTCTTTAAGCGTGCGCAAAAGGGAGTTTCTTTTGGTGTTCTTCTAGATAGCATCTGGGGAGCTAACTACTTTTATCCCTAATTACTTTAGTTATTATGTATGGTTTACAAAAGGCCGTGCCATATTTTTTCCTACCAATACTTAGTAATTGAGCTCCTGATGTGGCTTCTATAATTTTCGCTAGTCTGTTTTTTTCTTCTTCTGGTCATCAGGGTTGTCTTGGAAAAGTGGACGTTTTGATGTTCTTTTGGCTGCTATCCCTCCTTTTTCTGGTTCATCGTATGTCTTGTTGCTTGGGGATTTTGAACCTGTCAAAGTTGGTGTATATGTATGTTGTAAATAGTTATTCACAAAATTTTGTGTATATGTTGTTTTTTTGTTGGATTAAGGAATCCAAATTGAAGTTTAAACTTGTTACCTGTTTCTTTTGAGATGGCATCTGGTTTTCCCTTTGGCAGAAAACTTGTTTAAGTTGTTGTTGGTGTTGTCATAGTTGGAGTACCTATAACAGTGGTAGGAGTTAGATGGTATGTAGTGTCTCTTTGGTGTATCAAATATTAGATAATGAAGACAAAATAAAATGTTTTTTTTGTACCTGCGGTGAGTTGGGAAGGTGTGTCGGGTAGCTGTGATGTTTCAGTATGTCTTATTTCTTTAGATGAAATCTGTGGTGTTACTGATCCTGATGCAATTAGTTCATTTCCTCCTGTGTCCAAGTGGGATAGATACATTTTTTTCACATACTTCATATGTTGTTTGAAAAAATATATTTGGTTAGTGTTGTGTTTACCTGGTACTTGTGTTTCTGCTTTGGGCCCGCTTGTGATTTGCAAAGGCTTATCAAGTATGTCATCAAAATGGAAGTCGACTTTTCCTTTTTCACATGATGGATTATAGTGAAATTGGAATGTGTGCTCTCGGCCTTTAAGATTAAGTATTTCTAATGGGAAGTCACGTGGGGATGGTGTATCATCATACAGCTTCACTAATTGAGTGTAATCGGTTCATGTGAGAACGTCGCCATTTGGAGTAAAAAAGGTGAACTGAGCCGTAGCTGTGCCATCATATATGGTCGCTTTGAAAATGTACCTGCACTTTTATGTCTTATTTATAAGGGCAACATATGGGTATTAAGGGGTAATGGCTATTGAGACATCACCTGTATGTACGATTTGGTTATGGTCCATGATCATGACACTGTGGTACGTCTTCGCTGTCTATCACCTTTGATGTGCATCAGCTGCAGGATTCATAGTACCGGTCACGTGCTGTATTGATGCCGACTACGATTCTGTCACAGGTAAATCTTACCGACTATCGATCATTTTTTGGTTAAGTTTAGTTGAATTTACATTGTTGTGATATCTAATACTAATAGATTGGAAAGAATTTGTTTAATGTTCTGCTGTAATATACTTACTCTGTACCTATCTGGATTTTGTTGCATCAATGTCGATATCGGAAATCTATTCCTCATCTTTTCCTGGCTCGGGTCTAGGCACCTTTCTTTTGAGATTTCCAACGGTGGGTTCAGCTCTTGTTGTGCTTTGTACCTGTGCACAATTATGAAAATAAAGTTCAATTATTGCTTTCCTAATTCTGATTCCTTCTATTTTTTTCTCCTTTTTTGTTTTATTTTTATTTCTATCATATATATATATATATATATATATATATATATATGTATATGAGACCGTTCTTTGCAGAACCACTTTTTTGTAGAGAACCTACAGAACCACTCTTGGACCAATAGAAATTTAATATTAATAAATAATTTTATTTAAATAGAAAGGGTATAATAGTAAAATGCATTCTCACCTTCTTTTTAAATTTTCTTTATTAAAAAACATTTTTTTAACCTTATAATTTTTAGAATTAAAAAAATATTTTTTTAGTTTTATATTTTTTTTTCAGCATACATATTTTAAGAAAAAAACTAGTGCATATATGTTTTTTTTAATATTGTTAATTTCATATGTTTTTAGTGCAGATTTTTTTTGCTTATAATGGTAATTGCACATATGTTTTTAGTGTACACTTCTTTTAATCTCAAACTTTATAACCAAAAACATAACACATATATGTAACCTCTAAATTAACAACATCAAGACTAAATATCATTATTTTTGTTTAACTATTAAAAATTACAAATTCAAAAACAAAGTATTATCAAATTCACTATAACATATGGCACATCTTCCCAAAAAAAATACACGTAAATAACATAGCTTGCCTCGCGAACATATTTGCACTCTATCCACAAACATATATGCAACTCCAGTCGCGAACATATGTGTATAGTTTACACTTCTAAAATCACAATTGCATTGTTTGATCATCTCTTTATATCACACGCCGTCATCGAAACACAATCCCTGTCTCGAAACAAAAACAAAAAATAAAGAGTTAATTCAATTAGCTAAAAACATCAATAAAAAAAACCTTTACCGTTTAGGTTACTAGTTTCTATAAGGCATTTTAAAAAATGCCCAATGTGCCGTACATGTGCACCAATGTCTAACCCACTAGATTTATGTTCATAAAATCATACCCAATCAAACCCATAAATTCAACGTATGTATGTAAATGGCCATTAACTCAACACAAAAGGGTATACATTATATGAGGAGGCATGCACTCTTATTTATTTATAAATTCATTTGGTAACTGATCGAACAAACACGTACACGGTTGGACATGGAAGAAACCTAAATAAATATTGACTTGGGCTAACGCATGGTTGCTGATTTAGAAGACACCTAAAATGTAACTAATAGCAATACTAGAGTGTAGCCTAAAGATAAGTTTGTACCTGCAGTGGAAGATAATAGTACATACATGTCCCAGTAGAGTAGCGACAGTGCACCTGTCTACCATTCATGGACATGTATGATATCGGGTTGTGTTCTAGTAACCTGCATTTAGTACAAAGCTCATTTAATTGTGCATTTGTGCATATGTGACTATCTCCAACAAATTACTAACGACGTCTAGGCTATCTAACATCTCTAGCAATTCTAGTTAATTGTGCATTTGTGCGCAACATTCGTAACTAACATTATCTAAAAACAAGGAGTAGCCCAAAATACATGTATACGGGTCATGATCAACTACAAGAAAACTAAATGTGTTAGTGAAAAAAGTAGATGCTAATTAAAATGCTTGCCGAACATGTCACTCTCGACACATTTTTCAAGAAGTCAACTACGATGTATGTCTGTCCAACCATCGTCACTCAAATCCTTGGATTCTTGATAAAGATACTTGACCACTTCATTATTTCTAAACAAAACTGCTGCATATAGTGGCATCATTGTTTTTCCAGCACCAGGAATTATCAGCAAGGCCCTATTCTTTTTTACCATAATCTTAACTGTCTCAAGGTTTCCAACAACAGCCGCCAAAAAGAGGGCGGTGTTGTAAGTTTTGTTTACAAATTCTAAGTCTTCCTTTGTCATCATACCCACTAGATTTTTCACGAACTATTCCACATGTTTGGGACCTTTTGCAGACGTTGCAATGTGAAGTGTTGTTTCTGCATTTTTGGTAATACTAAACCTTACCAGTTCTGGTTTCTTATCAAGAATGTATTTAACTGCTTCCCAATCACATTTTATCAATGCTTCGTACAAAGGGACACCAATTCTAAGGTATTCTCTTTTTGGTCCAATAAAGTAGTTCCAATGCAGATATAGTTAGTTAGTACCCTGTACATTCATTCTCAATATTCTTCTAACAAAGATAAAACATTAATTCAAATGCACATGGCCATGTCAATAATACAAGGAAATTTACCTGAAGAGATAACCAAAAACCCCCACTTTTCCGATTACTCATTAAAAGAAGTTGAATTCATTTTCCAAAGATAAATAGCCACTTAAAGGGATTTTTTTCCGCACCTAGAGCTTTTATAAATTTATGTGCCAATTAATGGAACTGCTAAACTTATCTTCTATCTTACTGTGTCCCTCTTTCTTATTTCAATTATTTCCCACATGTTTAGCAACATATGTACATAACAAACAAGGATTGCCAATATGCATAACCATAATTAATATAACATCAACAAAGTGAAAACTTGTTCTACATATTACCTCCCTTTTACATATCTGATATACAGTAAAAGTGCACATAAGTATTTCGGTAAGCATTAAAAAGAAAACAATCTTAAAACTTTGCCATCCAATCGCGGGCTAAGTGAATCCATTTTGTAAACAGACACACATTGACTCATTTTTATGAAGTGTTTTGACTTTGAAAAAAAACATATTAGTGTTTCAAACAGATCCATGAAAAGACAGAAAGAGAATTAAATAGATACTCTTCATTTACAAATGTTATAACTTTCTCAAATTTCTTGGCGGTTTTTTTTCTATCTATCTATTAAACGATTTAAAAAACGTACCTTGAGTCCTCGAATCTACGATAGCAGATGTCTTTGATGGAAAGTATAATTTAACCCTCCATATATAAATCATAAATCCATACCAAGCAATCTATTACGATGCTTACACAAAAATATAAAAGTATGTAGCTTTGGATTTGGAGCAGCCGTGTAAAAGAAAAAAATAAATGATAGATGGAGTATAAGTTGGGTAGGTTTAATCGAATATATTTTTCGTAATCATCGCCGGATCTTGTTAGTTTTCGTAATCATCGCCGGATCTTGTTATTTTTCATTGGCAACGGCTGAGAAAAAAAGGAAGGAGGCAGATCTGTGGAGGATTTATGGTGGATAGGATTAGGGTTATGTTTTTTTGGTAGATGAGAGAGACGTGTGTGTTGGAATCAGAATATATTACGGTTTAAAAATTATTTAATGTGTAGTACCCATAATACCCTTTAATCTTTTAATTAATTAGAAAATAAATACCTCATTTTACAAAAATGCCATCTTGCATTGATATGATGTACATCATGCATTATCTGGAGTAAAAAGGCTGGTTCTGTAGGTTCTGTACAAAAAAGTGGTTCTGCAAAGAAAATCCCACTATATATATATATATATATATATATATATATATATATATATATATTAATATTGCTTACTCCGATCGGAACTCTTTAAGGTCAGGAATATTTGGGTTCAGATAGTAGTGTGTCGAAGGGCTGGCAGAAAGCTATAAACCTGATGTGAGAAATAGAGATTGCTAGAACTGTAGGTTGTACGCGCGTATATTGTCCAAGAACCGATGATCTTTTCACAGCTGCTTGATATAATCAGGCGGATCTCTTTGCTGCCGCAAAACGACCTTCCCTCTTCCACAACGCTTGTGGTATTTCGGATGCCGAGCATTAGCGTATCCTTTCAGCCTTTTACCATACCAAAATCTTGCGCCGCAATGGTTACATGACCACTGGCAGTCACCTATGTTAACATACATGGATGATACGCCTGCAATCAATTTACGACATATTTCAGATCTAAATAAATGGACCAAATAGCACTATAAATTGTACATAAAAACAAAAAAATGTCACCTTCAGTTTGGGTATTTGATGTAGTAAAGCTTTGAGTTCCACCATTTTGCTGAACACATGAGCCACTTGACATCCTCACCCTCTTAACCCAGAAATTGTTAAACCTAGTTTCTTTTCTTTTTCTTTGGCCAAAGTCAGATTGAGTTTCAACTGCACCCATGTACAGACTAAAGGTTAAGTACTGGTTAGGAACAATATTGAGTCTAAAGAAAAGTTACATACAAAGCACACGTAAACTTGTAAAAAGAAGAAAAATGAACAGACCTTCATTAGATAAAACTTCAGCCATCAGCGACCGAATTTTTTGTTGTTCTTTTTCACGAACAGGAAACCTAGAAGAGCATTCGCCTACATTAAACCATCTATTATAAGAATCCGAGGTTACGAAAAGGAAAAAAATTCCGATAAAAATATGTGTCACAGAACTGCAATGCTTACATACCTTGACTTGCAACGTTCCCAGAACTCCTAAAATAATGTTCCCATTCATTAGCCCAAATGGTGTTGGATTCAAATCATCATTGTTTTCTTATTTACAGCCGTGATGATTCCCAACATTTTTGAGTTCTTAACAGACTTGCTAGAAGGTTTCCTGATAACAACCCTGATTCAACTACTCCAAATCCAAGTAAAGACACTAAATTCCAAAAAACTATACAAACACCCTTAAACAAAATAACCATTTTGAAAAGGCATACCTATGGTCTCAAAGCATACCAACTTGCAAATACAGTAGGTTCATAAGAACTATAAATAAATAATTACACTAAACACAAAAGAAGGTCCGAACTTGGATTGCGCAGTATCTCATAACCTTTAATCAGTAACCATAGTAACAATTTATTTTCTAGAAATTAAATGACATAATGAAATTTGAAAGTTACCTCTTCGTGTTCAAATGTCTGGCCTTGTTCATTTTGTCAGCCTTCTAAGCCGTCAAACATGTGACAGACACCACATCCGTTTTCACATTTCAACCTTCTGGCATGCTAGCCCCGTGCTTATTGTCGCGTTATCATAAGGCCCGTTCTTTGTATTTGCCTGATTTTATATTTTAAATAAGCTCAAACACCCTTGTAGCAGAATCGATGATCGTAGCCGCTCACTCAACCAAAGTGCTAAACAATATATATATCATTAGCTCAAATAATCACTACATCCAAACACCATTTTTCACTTTCATTTGCTGAGATGAAAACTTCCGACATCACTGCACAATCACAATAACATCACTTATCAATAAACAATAAATAATCAGTGAGTGACAAATTTTAAAAGTGATAATCATTACTGTGACATGTAACATAATAGCTTTGATTATCATACTATTACTATGATCCAAATCAGACACATTAATATAAACTGACACCCATGTGCATGTGATATGTTCAGGACTCCAGAATATTGTTGTAAAGGTGCTTTTGACTTGCCTGCAGCTTGCCAGCCTACTGTGTATTCATAGTTGTTTAAATCAGCGTGTCCCAAGTCGTATAGCTATGCCTATGATGATGCTACAAGTACATTCACGTGTATAGGTGTTGATGAGTACACCGTCGTGTTTTGTCCTTCATTAGCAAGGTAACCATTTCTATGCAATTTGTCCATTAGAACACTGTTAGATCATAATCTAAGGGTGCCTTCTATAAAAAAGAAGAAACAATTATAATCTTAAGGTAACATGCTTAACATGGTATCAAAGTATCAAACTATAGTTTACTATAAAACCAATAATTGACATCAGTTAAAATCTATATACCAACTTGTTTGATATTGACACATTTAATTGATCATCTCTTTAAGTTCTGTGGACGAGGTAGGATAATTGAGTTCAAATTCACTGAGTTTGGTCAATGCTGATGTATTTTTTATTTTTGTTTTTTTAGTGGAAGCATAAAAGCAAAAGCAAGTAATATGATCTAGTTCAATCCTCGTTGCAATTGAAGGGTATGTAAGGCTGAAATGATATTATCTATTTACCCATCCATTTAATCTCTTTTTTTTTTCTGAATTTGGTCATTTTATGTGTTATTTTCTTAAACAACGATTTTTTCAAATTCTCTAAATACAGAGTAATTAAATTTAATTAACACTCGAACAACAAATTGCTGGCACTTTACCTCATGAGAGATCCTTGCTTTGAAAAATACACACGGTATAGCTTATAACCTCTTTTTTACGTTTTTGCAGCTAAGCTGATCGAACTTTTTCTCGTTATCAGGTTATAATCCTTAGCTTTTGAAAAAAATACAAACTTATTTTTAAATGGTTACAAATCATCATTGTTTTCTTATTTACATCCGTGATGATTCCCAACATTTTTTAGTTCTTAACAGACTTGCTAGAAGGTTTCTTGATAACAACCCTGATTCAACTACTCCAAATCCAAGTAAAGACACTAAATTCCAGAAAACTATACAAACACCCTGATTGAGAGTAAATTCACCCATTTTTATATAAATAAATATATAATACTTATATATATATAACAAGGGTCAAAATCCACGAAATCAATGAAACCGGAAGTAGTATATGATATGATAATCCCGGGTCGCAGTCCCAACGAGGAGTGAATTGGAAAGTCGAGAGTCGGTTTGATATTTGATGTTTGAATGAAAAAGGTATGGGTTTGATTTTCTAAAGCTACGAGAAAATTAAGGCAAACTACACTAAAAACGAGAAAATCACACAAATTATACTAAAAACGGAAACGGGAAGCTAAAACGACACACCAAAAACCTAAAACTTGAAATATTAATCCTAAGGTGAATTTTTTTACTTTACCTAAAAGTAATTGATTAAAAAGTAAGAATAAAGAAGACTAGAACTAAAACGGAGTTAAATTGAGTTCAAAAATGAGAAAACGAGAATCGGGATCGAAACCCGTTCTTTAAAAAGTAAAATTTTGCAAATATGACCCTACGAAAGTTCACTTTCATTTGCTGAATGATGATGAAATTCCGCCAGCACTGCACAATCAACAATAACATCACTTATCGATAAACAATAATATTCAGTGCTATGTTTTCTTTTTATTGACAAATTTTTAAAAGGTGCAACTCATTTAAAGAAAAAAGATATAGTAGCAATCTTATATAAAAAAATACAATAAGGTAAAAATTATAAGAAAGGGGATCTAATTAGAGCAGGGATGCTACTTTTGGCATGTACTGTTAAAACGTTTTGGTCCACAATGGTATCTTGCAAACATGGTATCTACTTTTCCATGTCGTTGAAGCTTACTTCCGGCTAATGCAAGAAGCTGTAGACCCTGCAATTCATAAATGTGTGATTGAATTCTAAATGAAGTTGCATAGTGAAATTTAAATGACAATGATTCCTTGTTTGACTTTTCTAGGAGCTCTACTGGAAGTGGACCAGTTAAAAGGTTTCGTTTTATATTGCTATAACGAATAGTAGGTAAGTAACTTTGTGCCATGTAACTAAAACTTTGATGCTAGCTCAAGATGAAGGTAACTTACGAGACCTTGAGGTATCTCAGTGCAACAAGAAACTTAGGAACTTTTCCTGTTAGACAACTCCCTGAAAAAGGAATTGAGTAAATAGGAAATAAGAAGATTAAGCTTAGTAACTCACTTATTCATGTGGCGCTGAGTATAAATATGAAAAGTGAATAGTTTTCCGGAGCACCTTTGCTCGTTCTATGCCAGTTTCCATGGTCATCGATGTAAGTCAAAGCAGTCCTCTTGTCAACGGGGTTGAATGAAAAGAATTGAATCTCTCGGGTTCTAGATCGTGCCTATAAAGTTAAATATGTCATCAGTGGGTAAAATAGATTTGATTTCAAGTAAGCCATTGAGCCTAGAGGTGACAAAACAGGTTCATGTCAGGAACTGGTTATATTATATACAATTAAAGTATGTTTACCAAAGTAATAGCAGTAAAGTGGCATCATTAGTATATTCTTCGCAATCAAATACACATAAGATCATTTATTAAAACAAATCTTCATATTTTTTCACCTAGATTCATAAACTGACATAGTCCTGAGATGGTAGCATAACCTGAAAGATGAATTTAAATTATAACAATTCATATAGAACTAAAATTACCTGAAAGATGAATTAAAATTATAACAATTCATATTGAACTAAAATTCTGAAAATAGATTTACAATAATATTAGTATTCATACATGAACCAGTCGGGAACTTTAAAACAATTCATATATGAGAATAACATAACAACAAATAAAACATTATTACCTTTATTTGAATGAAGAATCAAAAATGATGAATAAGAATGAATGATATTAGGTTTATGATGAATGTTGGATGATAATACAAAGATACGAATCACCTTTTGTGAGGATACGAATAATTAAAGAGGGGCTTATGGCCTTTATAGAAAAGCCAAAAAAACCTAGATTATACTGACAAATAAGCAAGAAAAGTGCTGTCGAAGATTGCTTTTAGCACCAGGGGACTCTTTTGACAGTTTTCAAAGGGCTAAAACAGACTTATGAATAAGCCGCCAAATAAGCTTAAATTTAAAAACTGATTAAAAACAGATGGGCATAAGCTTCAAGTGAGCTTATATACAAAAATTTACAAGTTAAAACACCTTTAAGACATCTGATAAATAAGATTTAAAAAGACAGTTTGTATGACTATGAGACTTGACACAAATTACTTTGACAGTTTGTAAGAAAAATTGCAAGTTAACCAAAAGGACTCCACTACTCTTAACTGACACTTAAATATAGACTCAAAACAGACCCAAAAGGTTGTAAAAAGAACTAAACCCAAAGAGGCACTTATGTCTGTTTGTCACTTAACAGATTCAAGGGTCTTTTGGAAGAGTCTTAAAAACAAAATTTAGGACTCAAACTTTTAAAGGAAACAGATTAAAAACTCTCAAATGTGTTTGCCAAAAAGGACCAAATGACCCAATGGGTCTTTGAGCTCAAAATGACCCACTTTGGGGGTTATGCCAAACACCCCCTTAAGTGGCAGTTTTGATGTTTTTGTTGATAGAAAAGAAAAGACTCTTATAATAAGGCTTAAGATGACTTAAGAGCTTATAAATAAGCTTAACAAACAGAAATTTAAAGACAATTTAGTAAATGATAGGAACTTAAAGAAAACTTTAAAGTGACAGTGAAATAAGTTGCAAGCAAATTAAAGGACAAGAAATTAAAACAACTGGAAATTTAAATGACATTAATTAAAAATGCAGTAAAAAGGTACAAATCTTGATATAAGCTTTTGCCTTATACAAAAATTCGACAAGACAATAAGGAATATACATTGTGTCTATTTATACTAAATTAACTATGGTTTTGAGTCCTCCTCTTGTGCTTTCTCTGTGAGTGGCTTCAAACATGTGTTTGTTGTGTGAGTAGACTGCAATAGTTGATTAAAGCCCTCCATTTTTTCTTTGTGCCCAAGGTAAATGATCTTGTCCCTTGATTTCCTTCAGCCAATGGAGTGATTTAGGATTGTCAGCTTGTTCATTGACCCATGTGGGTGTGGGGTTTGTGGTTTGGCAGGTTATGGTGGTAGGGATCGAGGGTGATGGTGATAGGGGGAGTTGGCGGGAAATGGGTTGAAGATATACAATGCAGGGTGAAGTTTGGGTGATGGGCAAAAATAGCCCCTGAGAGTGTTATGTGTATTTGCAAGGTTAGTCCCTTGTGGACTAACGAAAGTTAAGCTCAAAGGATAATAAGGGTTAACGGCAGTTAAGGCATATGGGCCCCTTTTTTTGTTTGGCAGATTGGGCCGGTTAAATTTATAAGGGGAAATGGGCTTTTTGGTTTGTCTTAGGCTTTTATATCTTCTATATAATATACCAATGGGCTTATCCGGCCCATTAGATGGGTTCGGGTGGGCCCAATAAGTATTCTTCGGTGTCGGCTTCGGTTTTGACTTTGACTTTTCGGAGTTGATCATTTGGTTAACTTTTGTTGTCTTTGACTTCGATTTGACTTTGTCTTTTCCATGATTTTCTATTCCGTGCTCGATTTTGTCCGTTTTTTGCTTGATTTTTCGTCCTTTTCTCGGATATCCGTTTCCTGCACAAGATAAGTGAAAACATACAAATACAAAGTATGAGTGACCTCCCTTAGGGGGAGATTGTTGGAAACACGAAAAGTGTCGGTCACTTCCAAAGTTGTAACAAGTCTTAGCTCGTAGTTAGTATAAGGATTAGATTAGTAATCTAGTCCGGCCCAAGGCCCATGGGAGACCCAACTCATCCCATGGCCGGCCATTGTAGTATAAATAGACCCTCTCCTAGTCTTGGAGAGGGTTGGTTGTTCCATTTTCCACACATTCATTTTTACATTCATCCATTTTTCCATCATCTTTCTCTCTAACATCCCAACCCATATCTCACTATTGTTTTTGGTTAATCTTAAGATTACTAGTATTCTACAGATACAACTTTGGGAGATGGCAGAAATGCCCCCTAAAACATATGTGGGTGTTTACAAGGTTAGTCCCTAAAGGGACTAACGAGGTTAAGGGTGAAGGGTTTAAAAGGGTTAACGGTTGTTAAGGTGAATTGGGCCTATTTATACATTTTGGGCCGGGTATGATTTTAAAGGAATTTTGGGCTTTTGTAGATAAGTGGGCTGACCCGGGCCCACTAGGTGGGTACGGGTGGGCCTACTTTTGATAGTTTATGTTTTCGGGCTCGGTTTTTGATGCTCTTTCCAAAGTTTTTCGCGCTTTTTCCAAATCCGTGCTCAGTTTTGCCCGATTTAGCTTCGTTTTTGTCCTTTAGTGAATATCTGGTACCTGCATAGTATAATTGAAAACATACAAATACAAGGTATTTTTTGGTACGTTTTTGGTCATTTCAGTCCGGTTTTAGTGGAAAAGGGTATGTGTAATTAAGCACATACCAAAATCCCCCATACTAAGACATTGCCGTATCCTCACGCAATGCTATGAAGTAAGCACTTAGAAAACTAAGAATCTCGATCCCCCTCGACTAATAACCTCGAAAAGTAGCTAAGTGTTCGTCAAGGGAAATTTAAAGACTCATAAGTTTTGAAAAGCCCCCGTCTTTACCATTTTTAAATATATATACTCTTGTCCGGTTTGGCTTTGATTTTGTCCTTTAGTGAATATCCGGTACCTGCATAGTTCAAACACAAAAACAAGCATATTTATGGCATTTTATGTGCGTTTTTGGTTGTTTAGGGTCGTTTTATTAGGTAAAAGGTATGTGTAATTACACACATACCAAAATCCCCCATACTAAACTATTGCGTGTCCTCACGCAATGCTATAAGTAAGCACTTAAAAAACTAAGACTCTTAATCCCCCTCGACTAATAACCTCGAAAAGTAGCTAAGTGTTCGTCAAAGGGACAATAGAGAATCAATAGCTTCGAAAAGCCCCATTTTCATCATTTTTAAAATATATACACTTATTCCTACACATATTTTTGTATATATTTTTTATTTTTCTCATTTTTTGTATTTTTCTTTTTTAGCAACCAACTAACTTATTTGACTTTCGTTATTTTATAACTTTAAGGGATCATAGAACAAGATGCATTTCGATCCGAGAATGCCCCAAAAAGGATAAATTCATCGTTCCCGACTTTTTACTTATTTCAAACCAAGCTTAAAACGAAATCACCGCTAATTATGAGTTAAGATGCTAACACTACTCATATTTGCAACTTGTGAACTTTTCACTCCCGACAATTATTACATATTAGGTGTATGTGCTATTTTGAATTTCAACCATGGATCAAAATTCTATGCTTCACGTTCCACCCGAGAATAATGAGTTTGAAGGCGAGATCATCCCATGTAGCGACTTTCATCTCGGCACATCCCAACTCTGGGGTTATGGGGACCAGGCTTTTGAAACCTATCAGTGATAGTTTCGGGACTCTCGCGAAATTAGGATTTCAAAAAACGAGTTGGTTTTCGTTTAACATAGCACTTAAAATAAAATAGTCAGAGTTCAAAAGCATATTTAAATTTAACAAAAAGAGATCTATTTATTAATTCACACTTAATATTAAACATTTATGCAATTGTAACCCTCGACTTTTTAGAAGGCTGCAACATCGGTTGTGAGCCGGCAAGATACAACAAACTTTTATCAGTCTCGGATTATTATTCTTACTATGGGCTTTCTTTAGAAGGCTGTAACATCGGTTGTGAGCCGGCAAGATACAACAAACTTTTATCAGTCCACAGTTTATATTTATTATATATTTTTTTCCATTTTTCATTATCATTTTTTTTTCATGATATAGATGAAGATTCTTCTTTTTTTTATTATGAAATAATTCAATTATAAATTTGAACTAAGGCTAAAATTTTTGCTATATACTACATAAAAATTATTGATTTAAGTTTAATCTCCAAAAATAGCACGTTATATTAAATCAGATTAAGAGCTTATGGGAGAAAAAGCGATAAATTACACATGAGCTATTTTTTTATTAAGATTTCAAAATAATCCTTGTTTAGCATCCAACTCATACTTAACTCTATCATTTTTCGTTCTTGCGAATATTAGCGAACGTTGTCTAAAAGTTACAGGAACTAGCTTTGAGTCAAAACAAAAAACACTCGATCGAGTCAAAATTTACTCGTATTCTACCCAGCAGGAAAGTCAAAATTGTGACAAAACACTTATTTTATTTTTGAAAATTTTTAAATTTTTTTCATTTTCTTGGTATTTTTCAAAAAATTTGGTGGTAAAAACAGGCTTACGTGAAAACAACGACTGCAGGCATAATCAAATCGAAGATCCCCCCCATACTAGAATGAAACATTCTCCTCGATGTTTTACGAAGGGTTACTACGTAAATCCTAAGCCGTTTATTAGGTATGCTTAAAGATAAACGTTAGTCGATAAGATTTGGATATTGGATTTCTAAAATGAAGTTGAGGATGTGAAGCTCTTGTGATCAAAAGACAAAAACCGCGAGCACGAGAGGCTTCAAAAATCCAGGACATCCTGTACATACAACACAAAACACAAAACATGGAAAAGGAAAGAGGCAAGCTTCCTCATAAAAAAACACTTATTTATTACTACCATACTACTACTACTACTACGATAATACTAGGATAAGCATGGGGTGCCTCCCATGAAGCGCTTGTTTTAGGTCACTTAGCTTGACCTAATCCCCCATACTTGAGCTTGTCAAGGGGGATAGAAGTGGAAACACGGAACATCCAAGACTCGGATGTCCTCTTGGTAAGAGCAAGGAAAAATATCCATCTGGCTTTCAAGAATTTTGGTGACTTTGAAAGCTTTAGTGCCCCGATGAGATAGTTCCGGGAGAAGAGAGGTATGAACTCTTTTAGAAGTTAGAATCCCAGGGTTGTAGACTTTTTCCTCATTTTTGGATGAAAACGAGAGTAAAGCTCCTAGCCCGGGAACTTCTTTGTGGAAAGGAAGTTCATAAAGAGAAAGAGGAGGATTAAAATCCTCAAGAATTAAAGAAGCATTAGTGGTCTTCTTTACATTCTTATCCGGTGTTGCAAAGTTGGTGACTTCAAAGAGGTTCTCATGAATGAGTATACCCAGATTAAATACCTTGTCCTCGTTGTTGGTTGAAGACAAAGCATCAACCTCGGAAAAATCCTCATAGAAAACCGAGTCACACTCGGGAAAAGGAAGGACATTATTTGATTCAGGAAGATCAAGTTCATCAATCAAGATTTTAGAATCTTTGATTTTCTCTTCCTTGAAGTCAAATGGATCATCATAAGTATCATCATTAACGGTCTCATGATCAAAAAGGTCATCATCATAATCATCCCATAATGGTGGGGATGAGTAATCAAGAGCATGTTCATCGGTGAACATCTCAGAAATGGTATCATCAAGATTGTCATCAAGAGAATTTTCATCAGCCGAATCTTCGAGAATAGAATACATATCCTTGATAGGATCATGGTTAAGCATATACTCTAATTCTAGAAGATCTGATTCGTCATCAAAGGGAAGATCATCATTTCCTGGTAGAAATATGATATGAGCGAGTTCATCGGCGAACTCCTCAAGAAAATAGTCGCTAGTCTCAGAAAGGTGGAGACTAGGTGAAGAATAGGTGGTACTGCCACTTAAAGAATTATGAAAAAGAGGGAGAAGTGATAAAGGATTGCTATTTCCTGGGGGAAATAAATCACTTGCGAGATAAGTTTCGAATTCTTCCCAAATTAACTCACTTTCTTCGAGGGAGATAAGTGTGGGGGAAGAAGAAGAAGACTTGGTCTTAGGTTCTGAAATCGGAGTGGGATTGCCACTTGGATGATTTGTTGCAAACAAATCTTCATGAATTTCCTCATGTGAAACATTGTAGACATCAATCATGTTGATTGATTCTTGATGAGGTTTGTTTGAATAGCTAGAAGTGTCATTTCTCATGTTCAAGATTAGTCTTTCATTACCGTCACGGAGAATCATTTCTTCCCCATGAACGCCAATCAAAGCACGAGGGGTCGGTAAGAATGGTCTTCCCAAAATGAGGGGGACACGTGGATCGCTTTCATAATCAACAATGACAAAATCAGCGGGGAATGTGAACTTTCCAACCGGAACAAAGACATCTCTTGCAATTCCTTTCGGAGTGCAAATATCACGGTTAGCTAGTTCAAGAGTCATTCGGGTGGAAATAAGCTCGGGTAATCCTAACTCTTTCCACACCGAGAGTGGCATCAAGTTGATGCTAGCACCTAGATCGGCTAGGGCTTTGCACTTGAGCTCACTAAAACCACACGGAATGAGAAATTTCCCAGGGTCACCTAGCTTTTCGGGAAGCTTCTTTAGGATAACCGCTGAGCAATTTTCACTAACGGGTGTGTTTGCCAATTCTATAAGCTTCTCCTTATTGGAAAGGAGACTCTTAAGCATCTTTTGATATTTTGGGATTAAAATCAATGCATCGGCAAGAGTGATATTGATATGAAGCTGTTTAAACATTTGCCAAAACTTGTGTATTTGGGTTTTTGGACTTCATCTCTTTTTCTTTTGATTTTCTTGTTCATTTAGACGGATATGGATATCAGGTGAGAGGATCCCTTTGATGAATCATAAAATTTCTTTGTTTAGCTTTTTGGACTAGAGGAGGTGGGACCTTAATGGTAAACTCACCATGTTCCGGGTCCGTGAAAGTCTCCTCTACATGTTCATCCTCCTCCGGATTAATGAATGGAGGAGGCATAGGAACGGAAGGTTCATCAAGAACAAGACCACTTCGGGTGGTAATGGCTTTCAATTCACCTTTTGGGTTAGCAACGGTTTTGTTGCTCGGGAGAGATCCCGTACCCGATGAAGAAACGGTAATTCACTTTTGATATAAAGTTACCTAGATACTTCTAAAGCCTTTGATTCGAAGTAAGCCAGTTGTTCATTTGGTTTGCATTTGAATTGATCTTGTTTTCATTGTTCCGATGTGTTTGTTAATTTTGCGGTAAAGCAACCGAAATGGTGGGTATTAGGGGTTTTGATTCTGATTATGATTAGCACCCTAGAAAAACTGATTTCTACCCTGATTGTTACTTTGGTTGTTTCCTTGATTCTGGTTTTGATAAGGCTGAACTTGGTTGT
Organism: Tanacetum coccineum; assembly: GCA_026074375.1. Lineage (NCBI taxonomy): Eukaryota > Viridiplantae > Streptophyta > Magnoliopsida > Asterales > Asteraceae > Tanacetum > Tanacetum coccineum. The sequence goes on from BQNB010113797.1 coordinate 18,875, forward strand.
TTTGATTTTGATTGCTTCGGTATGATTTTGATTCTCATTAACCCTGGTTTGGTCGAGATAATTGTTTTTGTTTTCCGAACGATAGCTAAGCAGATTGCGGTTACCTTGAGGTTGGTAGGAATTACCACCTTGATTGTAGGCTCCCACAGCATATACGTTCTGATTTTGGCCAACGGTGGCTGGACAATCATTGTAAGAATGAGGACCACCACAAGTCTCGCAACTCGGTGTTACGGTATTAACTTGTTGGTTTGTTTGAAGCATTCTTGTTAAGTTCCTATTCATTTCTTCCATTTGAAGCTTAAGGGACGCTATTTCTGGATTAGAAGAAGTGATAGAACTCGATGACTCATTCCGTTGAGCGGAAGTATCCCAATCATTGTGATGGGCGGTCATATTTTCGATGAGATCATAGCACTCTTTCGGGGCGCCTTTTCATAAAGGTCCCGCCAGCAGCTGCATTGATGGTATCCACATGCCTTAATGTCTAGGCCCGTCTATAGAAAAGGTATCTTCTTCTTTATTTGAGTCACGTGGTAACAGGTTGTGTTAGTGACATCTTCAATTGAAAAGCTTTATATCGTTCCAAGATTGTCGCAAGACAAAAGACACTCATCGGTCTTTGACGGAAATTTGTAATATCATTTCTCAACTTGGTCACCATAAAGGGTGGGAAGATTTTCCGAGAAAAAAAAAACATATTTTTGCCATTTGGTCAAAAAGAGTTGATAGAATTCCTTGGTAAATGATCAAAACCATTTCGGCGGCACGATCTTGCAAGGGTAAGGAAGAGATGTAGGACGAAATGGGAGTATCGGATACCCCCATTTACTTTCTATGCTTTGGGTGACCATGCAAAAAATTGTTGAGATGCTTGTTGGCATCTTCACCCGCGTCCGCGTAAATGGACACGAATTTTGGAACTTGTTGAATCATGTCATTACTTAAGTCCAAAAGACGTTGTTGAATATTGCAATCGGAGCAATTGGTCCACCTTGCCATTCTAAAGACGGTTAGCACAACTCCTCCAAAGTTACGGATGGTCGGGAACTGGTTAACCACTCTCCTCGGCGGGATGGTGGTCCTGGCACCCCCACCGGCTCATTAGCAGGCCATGTTAACTACGGGAGGATTATCAAAAGGTTCTTCAAGATTAAAAGGTTCAACAACTACCGGTGGGGCTTGTTGTTGATGACGTTTTGACTTGTTGTTGAGGACGGTTTTGATTTCGAGATTGAGAACGAGTGCGCATGCACTCAAACTATAAAAAGAAAATTAACTTTTAAAAGAATTAACTTTTTTCATAATCTATTTTAATAACGGACAAGACACTTAAACCTAATAATCAACAAGCTTCACGGTAACTCTTTAAAAGAATTAACTTTTAAAGGTGAGCCGTACGTCGCTAGTGACACAAAAGGCAAGTATTAAATCTTTGGTTTGGGGAACTTATTAATGGATAATACTTCAGTTGAGAAGTATTAATATGTTGGTGTTTCCTTTTAACCAACCTTGATGATTTTTATTGATAATAAAGGACAATTTTTTTTATATTTTTGAATTTGCCTTGATTTTTTTTTGTTTATATATTATATAAATTAATACTAAATAAAAGAAAAGGAAAAATATTTTTGTATTTTGTTTTTTTACAAAGAAAATAACTCCACAAGGAAGGATCTTCACATCACTAATTGTCAAACTTCGAAACGACAAACGCTTATACACTCCTCCCCAGCAGTGGCGCCAAAAATTGATTCAAGTAAATTTCAACCCTTTTTTTATAAATATATAACAAGGATCAAAATCCACAAAATCAATGAAACCGGAAGTAATAGTTGATAAGATATTCCCGGGTCGTAGTCCCAGCGAGGAGCGAATTGGAAAGTCGAGAGTCGGTTTGATATTTGATGTTTGAATGAAA
>BQNB010113798.1:0-21872 GCA_026074375.1 Tanacetum coccineum
AGAAGCTGATTAAGGCTCCATGCAATGGTAACGCATGAGCCTGTTTTTCAACACCCAGTAACGCGTGACCCCATTGTGGGGTAGTACATGGCGCATGTAGACAAAAAAAAAGGGAACGAAATGTGAGCTGCTCACCTTTCACGCATCGTGTGTTTGTAGGGACTCATTAATGTTTATATTATTAATTATTTGATTTGTGAGTTTGTGAAAAAGTATTTTGTTTAGTATATGTTTGTATTAAAGTAAGTATTTTAATAAAAAATATGAGAGTGATGACCATTACGCGTAAAGGGTGAAAAGAAGTGAAAGAAAGTGAATGATGAGGTGGCGCTGAGTTGAGTGAAAATCATGGGTAGCTCAAGTTCATGTATTATCTGCTGTTGCTTTTTGAGAAAGGTAAGGAACTACTTTCTATGTGGCAAAAGATGCTCTTTAGAGAAAAAGACTTTATTTGTGTCATATGACATGGTATATTAAGACCCCCAAATGTGATTGTAATATTACTTTAATTTTTTTGAGTTTTTTAATTTTTATAATTTTGTGTTTGTTATAAAATTGTAAAATAAAAAGTGCAGAACAAAAACTATAAAGTTTGACAAGTCAATAATATTTTATTGTCAAAAAATACAAAAACTAAAAAAAAAAACTATATTACACTGGCAATTGGGGGACAAAAAAGGGTAGAGGTGGTAGATATTGTACAGTACATTGTAGTGAGCCAGTGGTCTTAATAACACAAGCCATCGACATATCGTACTCGGTGGTGCCTATTTCTCTGTGGGTTTCAGGCACTAGTATACGTCCTTTTCTAAGATGTCAAGCACATGATGAAATATTGATGAATTAGTGTGTGGGCTCATCTTGATTTTAACTTTTTTATTTATTCCTGATCCGCTAATTAATTGGAACCTTGAATCTAATTTTACGTGCAAGACATGATTTAAACTCAAAATCTCAAGCTTTTGTTATGTAAAAGCTTAAATCAGGTTCATCACACAAAAGTATGATTAGGATATATATATATATCAAGCTTTTGCATGTAGATCATACTTTGCACGTAAAAGTAGTAACCGGTTGATGCATGAAGTTCAAGGAGGAAGATAAGTGAGAACCTATCGTTTCACTCAATGCTATGCAAGATATAGTTATCTATATGGACTTGAAATTTAAAGTAGCTAGCATACTGAAAGATTTAAACTTTAGGACCTCAAATATACGTCATGTACAAGATAAAAACAACCAAAAGTGTGTCAAAAGAGGAAGATAAACTAACCAAGGATGAGGGCAGCAGGCACCCAACCACCCGTTTTTGACCTATCAGCAGGAAATCCCTTGTAATCTACCGCATCGGAGACAGTCAAACTTGCCTTGCCCTCCTGATCACATAAAGGGAAGTCTTTAAGTTATGCAACTAAAGAAAACATCAAGCAGAAAGTAATTTTTACTTTGAACAAATAAAGAGTTAGAGTTTAATCATAGCTAGCAACCGTATATGCTAATTACCATGTTCTTTGATCTTTCCTTTCTGCAAGTCTCTTGCTACTAGAATTTGGAAATACAAAGAAACCTACCTTTGCTTCCATATAAGATGCCTCTCTTATATAGGGGCCACCCATTTTTTTTAGTCAGTTACTTCTAGTGACAAGCCATCAACTTTACTGACAGATCATTATCTAAATCGCTAAAGAATATCCCTACCCCATCTCAATCAGAATATTTTAGCAGTGTTTCACACTAACCTCAATATATGAGTGTAATAACAAACCTCATATTCTTAACTCATAAACTTCAAAAATATTGGAATAATTCTCATTAGTACCGCATATTATCCTCTAAAGTTCATTTGAACTTTAGAGGTAAAGTTCCCTCACAAGGATAAAGAAAACTGGGTCCCGCAGTAAACCCCTGTATTATCTATGTGAGGGAACTTTACCTCTAAAGTTCAAATGAACTTTAGAGGATCTTTTTTCTATTTTTATCATGTAAAATCGAAAAATTATATAAACTTTCACACTTAAGTGTAGTAATGCTAGCCTATTTGCGTAGCAGTGCTTGCATAAAAGTATACAGTTTTAATACAATGAGATACTCATATAATCTTACAATTGTAGACTTATAAAAAATTCATTTTATTTTTAACGGCATATCTATACTATTATATAAAGCATTTACAATGTGGGTCCCATCAAAAATTAAGATAATGAGGTGCAATCTTGACCATCCATCTTATTTTAGAAAATCACATCATAGAGTGACATGTGTCACTTCTTAATTAAAAAATCACTTTTATTTTTAATTTGACATATCTTTTTATCTATTTTTTATGATCTAATTTCATCGTATTTTTTAAAATTTCGTGATCTTTAATTCAACATCCATTTTGATATATTTTTATAAATTTTTAGCTTTTCACATTTTTAGTGTGTTTATTTTGATTTTTTTAACAACTTTAACTTTAATTTGTATACAAACTTGATTCGTAAAAGATATATACTTTTAGAGACAATGTTTGATTGGTAAGAGAGTGTGTGAGTCTTTATACAAGCGAGAATGATGTTAATATGATGTTGCGAGAAAAGTACGAAATCCCAAACATACGAAACGTCTTTAAGCGGGTAGGTGATTTGCGGGACGCGTATCTAGTTGGGTTAGCAATTTTGTCGCCGCCGAATATTTTAAGTCGAAACAAATTAAACCAATCCAGGATCAATTATTCATTATGTTTCTAAGAGCAATAGGCATGCAATTAGATATCTCTCTTCATTTTGGCCTCACAGGCTGCTACGTGAGCGCCTAACTCTCACTTAAAAATACATCTTCACTCATAACATACCCCTATCTCCTCATTTTGGCCCCACCACCCACAATTTTATTTTATTTTCTATTTTTTCACACAAACTTAATTCATTTCATTAAAAATAAAAATACAAAATACAATACGATAATAGAAAAAACATACGAAACAAAAAATAAAAATACGAAACATAAAAAAAATAAACGATACGGTAAATAAATTAAGCGTTTGGATATTTTCTCATTGTTTCAGCTTGTTTACTTTCAATGATGACTCGTTTCTCCGGCGTCAATGAGGATGAATCGATCATGAGAAACTCCAACTCTCTACACTCTAGCATCCATAGTTCTTTCTTTCTTTTCGCCTCGTACGCGGCTTCGGCAGCTTCACATTTGCGTCTATAATCCTGAGATAGAGCAGTCGTTATAGACGCCGATTGACTCCCTCCGGTGCTCCCCCGACGCTCGACGTATCCAACAATTTTTGTTTTTTAGCGGGTTGAGGTTTGCCGACAGGACGAGCTCTCGGACCAGGACCAAATAGCTCGGCAAGATTATCTTCATCAATCGGCTTCGCCGCATCCCATTTGGGGTACGATTTCAAAATATTCCACGCGTGAACATATTAAAAAATTCTATTATCACATCGCTCCATATAACTGGTCTTTGCATTCTCGATATGGTCAACCTTATTTTCCCGCTTTTACATGTTAAATGCTTGTAAATAGCGTTGAACCTTTGACAATCATCGTGCATCCTGGTCCATTTTCCCGTCATCATATTTTTGGTACGAGGAGCACTGTAACAATCCGTATTTTCAGGTTATTTTACGACGTCATTTAATCCACTATTTATTTTTGGTCTTGTCCGCGTTTGCTTTTAATTTTAATCGTTAAGTTAAATCGCGTAAACTAAAAATGACCATTCAACGTAAACGGGCATCAAACAATTAAATGTTTACGTCAAGCAAGTGTTAGATAATTATTTAGAGGATAATTATTAACTTTGTACATTTTATTTTTATTGGTTACGTAAAGTGTTTACGTTTCGCGATAAAATACGTTTAGGCATTCCCGGAACCACCAAAACTTCTTTTGAGGGGGCTACTTTCAGACGCCGTCTTGAGAATCCTGACACCGTCTCTTATATGTTATTGTAGGATATCAAACATACAATCTAAGATGACTAAACAAGAAGGAAAATCTAGAGAGAGAAAGAGGAGGTTGAAACACTTAGTAAGAGAAAGAAACTTGTATTATGAAATGAACCAACAACCTCTCTTTCATGGCAAGAAAGGGTTTTTATACCTTACATGGACGCGGTCAACATAACGGGGTCTATCTTATGTTGGACCCGGTTGCTTAGCTAAGTTCCAAATTATTATACTACGAGTTCTTAACGATATATTGGAAGTGACCAAGACTTTTTCGTATTCCTAACAATATCCCCCTAAGGGAGGTCACTCCAATTTACAAAAACTTAAGTTTATCATTCTATGAATGTCTTTAGTCTTTGCTCATAGTCTTGATTTCTTTGATCTTTATCTTGTGAATGTGAAGTAGTGATCTTTAGACTTTTAGGCTTGAGCTTGTTTCTTTAGCTTGACTTGTATGTGATCTTGAGCTTCTTGAGATCATCAACCAAGCATAATCTCCTTTTATCCTATCTGTACTCTGTTGCTTTCTTATGAACTTGTGACTTTCGGGACGGACATGCTCCATTACTCTCTTTGCATTGCAATCTTGTATATTTCTTTCTTGAAATGCTTTTACTTTAATACTTTTGTCACTTCAAGGAAGCCGTTATGGTATCAGGGTAGCGGAAGTATTTTGAAACATATACTTGAAGCTTTCATAATGTGTTACTGTATTTCAGTCGGGTATGTGCATGTGGCATTGACTGTCGACTCATGAGACTGAGCTTCACCACCATAGGATGATTTGCATATTAACAGTTAGCATAAAAGCTTGTGGATGAATATGGTTTTCAATTCGACTCTGTTTTTAATCCTTTCGGTTTTGTGAAGTACCGGGACTTGTGGATCAGTTAGATTTATCTTTAAAGATGAATCTCCTTGATAGGTTTTCCATCTTGTAGTATTGAATTCTCTAATATGTGAATATTAGATTCATCGTACTTAGCTTTTTCTCAAACAAGAACGTCTTAAAGCAGATAGCACTGTGAGAGTGAATCGGTAAGTTACTATCTTCCCAATTGAGTCGTCAATTCGTGTTCAGCTTTCCTATGTCCAGATACTCTTGTGAGGCTTCCCATGGACATAAGATTGAAAATTGATTTAAAAACATTAGTTGGTGTGTTATGATGCAAACGGTTTTATTACACATCAACATTTATTTAGTTTTTCAAAATTTATTCGTCAATTCATAAGCTGGACCAAATCGATATCTAGTATCATAAGTTTGATCCATGTAGGATCTCACAAGTCACCTACCGCGAAGCTTGTTTGATGTTGGCTCTGGAAGGATTTCCATCATCACTGTGAATACTTAAGTATCACTCTGATGTTCTGGCAATATCACAAGGATAATACGTAGGACTCTTAAGATATTTCTTGTTGTCACAGTGTGTGAGTCAACAAGTATATTTTGTATTAGTGTCCTAATGAGATTTATGGATGATCTCTTTAATATGGCTCTAGGGACTCGATGTGCACTTTGGTTTGTGTATCGGGGCTTGTGGAACAGACTGCCACCTTTTTAATATCAACTAACTCGGAGTGAGAATGTTGATAGAAATGCGTTAATCTCCGTGAGAAATGAAACATTAGTCATTTAAGAGACCTTGAGTGGCAAGGGAGGTCTGTGCATTGCATCACTGGGTCGATGATGAGTATCTTTAATACAAGACAACCACATCAGTATTTATGAAGATATGTAATTGACCGGTTTCTACAAACGTGTTTTTGTGGGTCTTATTTCTTAAACCTTTATCCTTATAATTATTTTTAATTCTTCAATCCCTTCAATGCTAACTAAGACTTCATTAGTAAAACCTTGTTAGGTTTGTTCCAGTGTTAGCTCTATCTTAGTCTGCATTATCCCCTTTCTTACTTTTATTAGCTTTTGTATCATACCTAAGGACTTTTATTCTATCTAATGGAATGTCCTTAGGTAGATCCCTCTGGTTCTGGCTGGGTCATGGGAACGAATACCTAATCTTAACCACCTTATAACTCTAATTAATTACATGGTCAGTCTTTGGGTACTGTCCTCAATTGCCGTTAAAAACAGTGAAAAAACTCAATCGGTACTTGTAGCATAAGTCAAAACATTTGTACCTCGATAGTTTTTACTTTTCAAAAATGCCCCCCCCCCCTCAACATGTGCATCGGATATTCAAAAATGTTTAGCACATGAATGGTGAAGCTCGCACTTGAGTCCTTAAGATCACATCTTTAGCCATATATATTTTAATCACATTTTATCCCCTTATCAAAAATGTCAAATCTCTTGATATTTTGGATCTCAATTGATTCAAATATGTTTAAAAACTGTTTGGGGAGAGAAATGTTCTGATTATTAACAAACCTTATTAGGAAATTTTTAATGCTCTCCCTCAATTTAATTATATATAGTGACGAGTACATTAATTTGAAATATTTTGAATTGATTGAAAAATTCTAGAAAATTCGTACTCAACCACTATGTATACTTGCCTATTTTTATAAGTCTATACTACATATTCACATTATTCACAAGATTAGATTTGAGATTGGACTTGATGATCATTCAGTACGTGTCATCAGTCTGTAGTCCATCTCGAGTTCCCAAGCACCAACCATTCTTTCCAGATTCCTAATGATCCGCATTTCAAGCATCTTCTTATTAATCAACTCCACCATAAGACCTAACCTCCTTTTATCCATAGTTGATCATTTTATCCCTGGCATGTCATCATGGTATCTGAGTCGAAAATTAAGCAGACGGTGGTGAAGTTCATCATGAATAGTTTGAGTGTCCTATCCGAGAACTTGTACAGCTCATCAGCCCGCATGACTCTCTTTTGTTTGTTCAAGTCTCATTGATTTTTATCCATGGTGGGGTCAACATGATTGTGTGTAGCTGCGCGCTTTGAATTCGATTCCAGGATAGGTCTTTTGAGGTTTAGTGATATTCAGTTTCTTTTGGTAACTCTCTACACCAAGTTGAAGATCCTCGACTCGTATTTTGATGATAAGACTTCTTGTGAACATATGAAGGGCCACAATAAAGCCAACAATATCACTGCCATCGAGTTGCAATAACTTATGTTGAACAGCAAGAAGAAGCATGTCTTCAATGTCGTTCAAGTGTAGATCAACAAAGAAGCATGCAATCGCTCAACTTTTACACTGGTCACACTGAGGATCTTTTGAGTAGAGTACACTTTATTCTTGGAAAATTTATTTACCTGAGATCTATACCAATGCTGACGCTTGTCACGCCAGTGCTTAATCCCCTTTAACGCATCTTTGTCATAACCCACTTTGGTAGTACTCCAAAGCGTAAGGACCATGTCTTTAATTCCCACTATCTCATACCGAGCTGCTTTGGTCTTCGTGATAGACGTAGTGTATTTTTTTTCTGGATCTGATGATTTTATAAATTCCAAATCATTGTTGAAGAAGTATTCGGCAGTAACGGTTAGACGGCCTGGATGCCCTTTCAAGGGAAGAGGCTTGGTCAAGTCAAAGGGGCATCGATCTACTTCTGGATTATTCTAATCAAGTTTGTCTGTCAATGCTTTAAAGCACTCCTCTATATTGTACTCAAGTTCAATGCTGCTTTTGCATGTGCCTTTTAACAGCTCATAGACAGGTCCTACTAAGTGTGCTTGAGTAAGATTGTCTATCTTGAGTCGATTCATCGTATACTTGGAGAAATCAATCAGAGTGGCCATTAGTTCATCGAATGTGATCGGATCCTTTACAACAGACACCATTTTGTTGAACCAAGGCTGTTTAGGTTGATCAACTACAACTTGACAATTGTTCCATTCTTAATCAGGAGTAGGAGGCCTTGGAGGTTGTTTGAACCAATCTTTCTTTGGAGCTTTATCCTTTGTTTGAGTTGAGTCATCAGGTATTTGATCAGCATCGGTGACCACATCATCAACGATTTGTTTAATATCCTCAGAGGCCATCTCAACTGGTTCTTCTACAGTCATAGATTTTCCAGATTTAGAGGTTTTGGCAAGAGATTTACCTTTAGATGATTCTTTATAGGTAGATGATTTCTTTGATGGCTCAGGCTCTTTGGTTCTACTTCTCTTGGTCTTCTTATCCTGGTTTAGTCCAGCTGAAGGGTCTTTGTCATCATGCTCTCTTTTTCTCAAAACTTTCTCTAGATTAGGTTGACCACTTGCAATAGCATCATCAAGACTCATTGAATTCAACAAAGAATCAAGTAAGGCTTGGTGCTTGTCACGAGTCAGACATGAGCAACTTTTATCTATCTTTTTAAAGAGAATTCTCTTCAGTTCATATTCAGATAATGACTCTGCTGCTTTGAGAGAAGATTAAGATTGAGAGGAAGATTAAGCTACTAGGAGTGGAGTCTTCTAAAGTTCTTTCTTTATAGTGCTTTGAATCACTGTAGTAGCAAAGTCAGATACTGCATTGGGTAGAAACTTTGGCAATGATTTTGACCTTCATTGTATTATTTGCTTGCAAAGACGTAATCAATATATTCTCCTTGTAGTCAGCTTACTGAGGATACTTCTGTATTAGTTCTTTCGTATGTTTCTGAAGCACCTTATGTAGTACATCTCCCATACTGGATCCAAGATATGCATTAACAACTGGCTAGATCTAAGTGAAACACGGAGTGTTGTAGTATTATTAGCCTCTTTATTAAATCTTGAACATTTTTCTTCCAGTAAATATACTCTTTGAATATCAGCATGGAGTGGATCTAGAATCATTGTAATAGATAGAGCTTCGGTGGTGATTGGTGGTGTAGGGATAGGTGTTGTTGTTTGTAGTAGTACAGGTGGTATGGTAGAGACAGATGAAGGGGGTAGAAGAGTTGTTGCAGGAGCTACTGAAGGAGTTTCGGGTATCAATGTGAGGACTGAGGGCTCAAAAATCACAGAAACAAGTATAGTAAGGATTGACGAAGACTGGATATGTGGTATCTCTTGTTAGATTTGAATGTCCAATAAAGAGTTAATTTCAGCATCTACAAAATCCTTAAGATTTCCAACTATAGATTTATCAAAAGAAAGGTTGAGAAATTGATTACCAAAACATGAAGATACCAATAAGCTGAAGCTTAATGGAGGGAATTCAGGTTCCTTGATATCATCCTTTTGCTTCTTTTGTATTTTTAGCATCTGTCTTTGCCGCGTTAGTAATTTCTTTATCATCGTTCTAGTGTCAGCATCTTCAGCATTTGTCATCTCTTCATCGTTATCGTCATTCACTTGTTCATCACCGTGTACAAACTCATCATCAGTTTCTTCATCATCATCTTGTACATGTTCTTCACCATGCATAAATTCATCGTTAGTTTCTTCATCGTCGGTCTGTTCAAGATCGATGATTTTGTCATCATCGTCATCATTCTTTTCTTCCTCTTCATCAGTGTCTACCCATTCAATCTTTTCATCATAATCATCTTCCTCAGTGTATTCACTCTCATGTTCAGATCCCCAATCAAGTATAACATTGGGTTCAGAAGTAACCTTTTCCTCATCGGGAACCCCTGGTTTAGCACTAGTTCCTTCACTTGAGGTAGCAGGGATGACTGTGGACTCATCGGGAACCCCTGGTGAAACACCAGTTCCTTCACTTAAGCCTCTAGTATTTGGCTGTCTTCTGCTGATATTCTTACTTTCTTTAAGTACTTGCATTCTGTCAACAACTAGTTTTTCTTCAGGAGTTAGAGTTAGAACACCCTTTAGCTTCTAAGACGGATCAGGAGAATTCTTCTTTGACACACTAGAAGTATCTCTGAAAGCAATACCTGATGGTCTTCTTCTTGCTGCTCGGAGACAGATTCAGTCACAATCCTTGCATGAGTAGCATGGACTTGCCTTGTTGCTTCCTCTTCTGCAGCTTTAGTTAAACTTATAGATTTTCCTAACTTCAAAGCAACGTATGGTTCAGGAATGATGTTATCATCTGTAGAGATTGAGACTTTCCTCTTAATTACTATTCTACTGGCAGTTCATTTTCTAGCAGGTTTAGAGTCAGATTTTTCAGACACATCAACAGTTGCCTCAAGAGTATCTGTAGTCTTCTTCCCTTGTGACCCTTTACCTCTGCTCTTTTTGGGAGGAATTAAGCCAGTGGAGTATTTTATGAACATCTGATAAGACTCTGATTGCTTTATCCCCTCAGTCGGTATAGTCTCAAGAATAAGAAGTCCATATTCATGAAAGTCTTCGCTAATTCTGACAAATTTCAGTCTGCTTACAACACAATTATCTTTAATTGTGTGGGTGTGTAAGTACTGTAGCTTGGTAAGGGATTGATGTTTAGAGAGGAAATGATTGATGATGATTTTGGTGAACCTGCGGTAAGGCATGATTTTACGTCTGCCTTTCTTCAGCTGCCTGTTGTCGATTTGGAATGCAAAGTCTTCCCAAATCAATTCAGGGTAGTCAACATTTTCCCTGTGGAACATTCCCTATAGGATGTCAATTCTGGATTTCCTAAGTCTGTCATTGCTTGTAGATTTTCCGAAAAGATACTTGTTGATAATGGCAGCCAAATTTCTCCATGGTTGATGCATGTGGTCCACAAACATGATGGGATACTTGTATAGGGGACCTTTGTAACCAAGATCAATGAGGAAAGTAAGAGTAGACTCATCATCTGAAACTTCAGCAAATTCTACTCCTTGAATTCTTGGACAGATGTCAAGAATCTTCTGAAACACTTCAGCATCGACCAATCACATCTTGTTAGCAAGAAGAAACTCATAGGAGTTTGTGCCTTTGACCTTCCTGACAGTGTACCAGAACTGCTGCATAAATATTTCAGGGACTTCAGCAGAAATGGTGAATTCCTTGTAGCAGGTAGAGTTCTTGATGACATCGATGATAACTTAAAAAGTTTCTTCCTTCTGTGACACAGTAGTATCCAATCTAACATTGGTAGTACTAATCTTGACTCTTTCCTTAGTGGGAACCCACTTTTCATCACGAGCAGTAACTTGACGAATTTCTTCTTGATTCATGATTCTGCTTAAGAATTAACCAATACAGTTCATATACACAACATATATATTTTACTGATTAAATTGATTAACCTTGATGATTTGATTGATTGAAGACTGTGATTAGGTTTCATGAAATTATGTCCGTATTAATGCACTCTACGAATAAAGTCAACTAAGGTCAATGGTCAAAGTCAACTCTATGAATAAAGTCAACTTGACAAGTCAAAGTGAACCTAAGTCAAACTATCAACTAGATATTAATTAACACATAGACAATCATGGCAAAAGACGTATTATGACATAACAAACAAGTTTTACACAAATTTTAAAAAATTTGGGCAGAGTTTCTTTTCATAAAATGTCATATTTTGCACGGAATGTTACACCTGTCATGTTTCGCATAACCATACATGTTTTGCACAAGACAATACATATTTCACACAGAGTAAACAAAACATATTTCGTACAGTCTTAACATGTTCCATATGACTATTACTTTACATGTTTCGCATGATCTTTACATATTTCGCACAGTTTGATCTTTACATATTTCGCATGACTCAAGACTCCTAACTTAGATGTTTAACAATCTTTAATCATGTAATATCTAAACACAAATATCTCAAATCATTTAAAAACATTTTAGATTCAATGAACACAAGATTTAAACACACTTTGAGCTCATTAATGAGAGTTCGAGCATACACAAGAGAAGAACACATGACAAACGAACTCGTGAACATCTAGGAAGCACATAGCATGAACTAAGGGACCCTAAACAGTTAACTAACACACATAGCACACCCCCTAAGCATACATTCAACCATTTTAAAGGTTTTCGAACCAAGGATGCAACATTTCCAAGCAAAAGAGATCCTAAGATATCAAAATAGTTTACAAAGGTATAAGAATGTGTTAATGATGCTAATACATATAAAACCACACACTATCATCCAAGACTCACATGTTTTGCACCATTTAACTTACAAGAATTATTACAATTCATACATATGTTTGAGTTATCAAAAACTCCTATAGCCTAGGCTTAGACGTACCCTAATGATCAAAACCCCTCAACCAATTTGAAGAAACATCAACTTTTATACTTATGAACCCTAGATCAATTTCTAATAATTTCGAGTGCAAAAAGGAGATATAAACCAATTCATTTTACCAAGTTGATGTTAAAGGGTTATTAAACGATTTAGAATGTACCTTTAAGCCAAAAAACGAGTATGGATTTCTTGGAATGGTGCTTGCAAAATGTGTTTGAGAGGGAAATAGGTGTGTTTATTTTTGTGTTGTGTGAGGAATATGATGCGTGTGAAATGTGTTAACCGGTCCTAGTTCTAAAAATGTCAAGATTAGTCCCTCAACTTTGTACTTCATTATAAATACATCTAAACTAAATAATTAGTTATAAAGATTTTATAAAAATGGTAAGTTTAGTCCTTTAAGTTACTAACTTAGAGTTGAAGCCCAAGATTTTTCCTTATAGTCCCTAAACTTTGAAATAAATAACATCTTAAGCCCATTTGAGTTAAAATAATATTAACTCCCCTTTAATAGATGATCTGTTATTGTTTAGAAACTTTTCATTTTATTTTGAGATGACTTTTTGAAAGATTATTTTTGAAATAATTTGAACATTCCCCCCCCCCTCAAATAATGTCTTGTCTTCTATTTAAAGAGATGTAAATATTGTTTGAGTGATAAAAAATTCTTTTAAAATCTTTTCGGATAAGAAACTGAGATGATTAATTGTTTTAGAAATACAACACCAATAAAAACAAGATTTCTCTTGTTTGACATAAATACACGTACACTTATTTAATAGATAGCACGGGTTGTGTAGCAAAGTATACACAATCCTTTGTATGAATAATTAAGCTTATTCATACACGAGAAAATTTAATTCCGTTGTGAGGTCAGGTTTCATTTTTTGGCAAATACTTGCCTTTAAAATGAAGACCGGGTTGCTATCTGAAATAATAGCAAACCAATGACATGTTTTGAAAACATTTAAAACTTTTGCTTGAACTTTATTTACAGCTTAGTGTTATTATTGGATAACATTTCTAAACCGTAAATATTATCGATTTTCAGAAGACATGTCATGAGAGAACATATTTTTGTATTTTTTGATATTTTGATTTTCTATTTTCTTTTTGTAAAATATATATAAAGTGAAAAATCTTTTTGAGTTTTTATATTTTCTTGTATACATATGATACAGAGGATATGTGAAGAGTTTCCACTGTTACTCTTCCTTTTCTTCTGCCATCAGAGTCTCAGGAGACATGCTTTTCATCCCAATTTTGTCGATTAGAAATGCTAGTCTTTCTCGTCCCAAATCTTTGGTGAAAATGTCTGCCAACTGATATGTTCTGACAAAGTATAACTCAACCACACCATTTTCCACTTGCTCCTGGATGAAGTGATATCTGATTTCAATATACTTGGATCAGGAATGTTAGACGTTGTTGTAGCATAAAGCAATGTGTTAGAAATCGAGAAAAGACTCGGTCACTACCAATATGTAATAGTATAATTCGTAGCAACAATATTTGGAAACTTACCAAGCTAACCGGGTCAACATAAGTCTTACTTATGTGTGACCGGCCCAAGCAAGGTATAAATACCCCTCTCCACACCTTGGAGAGGGTTGGTTGTTCATTTGGTTCTTTCACTTAATACATATTCCTTTCATTTCTCTCTCTAAGTGCCACAATCCACTCCCGCGCCCGCTCTTATCTCTCACGCGCGCTTTTCTTATTTATTTATTATCTCGCGCGACTTTAGAGAGTGTAGTATCTACAATTTGGATCAGTCGCATGGGGTGATATCGTGAGCTTGTGTGCGTTTATATCTTGTTTAGATCGTTACTTTTGAGTTATTTTTGGTTTTGTGTGTTTTAAAAATCAAACCCGGATTTTTTTGTTTAAAAGTGTTAAAGTTTGTGTTTTTAAGCAAGATCTAAGCCTAAGATAACTAGTTGTGCAAGAAAAATTAAGGTGAAATGTCAAAAAAGGTTAGTTTTTGTGAAAAAATACGTTTTTATTTAAAGCTAACAAAATATGTTTTGATGGTAGTGAAACATGTTTGAAGCTAGCAAAACATGTAGGTAAGCGAAATATTTTGTAAGCGAAATATGTATGTTAGCGAAATATTACAGGTTGACCTCAAGCGATTTATGTCATTTTAAGGAAACGCAACTCTGCTTAATTTTTCTTAGGTCAAGCGAAATATGTTTAAACGAAATATGCTAGCAAGCGAAATATGTTAGTAAGCGATTTATGATAGGATATTAGTTCAAAGCGAAATACGTAGTGTGTAAGACGAAACTGGTCTAATTTTCACTATTTCAAGCGAAACATTACATCGTTATATTCCAAGTGAAATATTGCAAGCGAAACATTACATTGTTATATTCCAAGCGAAACATTGCATAAAGTGAAACATTACATCAAGCAAAATATTTGGATTTCTCGGTTTTAGTAAAGATTTGTAAATTCCCATGGAATATCAATCTTAATCACCAACAACAACAACTCTTAACACAATCCGCATTTATCACTGTTTGATCAATTCTTAATCATTTCACTTTTCAATTAGAACAAGATGACTACTTTAGCTAAACACATCATTGTTGCTGGAGCTGAGAACCATCCTCTAATGCTTGAGAAATCAATGTATGATTCATGGGCAAGTCGTATATGTCTATTCATCAAAGGGAAGAAACATGGTAGGATGATGATTGATTCAATCGATAATGGTACATTAGTTTACCTAACTGTTGAAGAAAATGGTCAGACTAGACCTATGAATTACTCCGAACTCACTGAAGCACTACAATTTTAAAAATACTGTGAGTTTCAAGCAACCAATATCATTCTTCACGGTCTTCCACCCGATGTGTATGCACTTGTTAACCATCAATAGGCTGCTAAGGATATTTAGGATAGAGTCAAGCTACTAATGAAATGCACTGAATTATCAAACCAAGAACGTGAATGCAGATTGTACAACTTGTTTGATAAACTTGCTTATGTTCAAGGTGAAACACTGTATGAGTACTACTGGAGATTCTCTCAGCTGATTAATGACATGCATACAATTAGGATGACAATGCAACAAGTTCAAGTCAATACCAAGTTTCTGAATGCTCTTCTACTAGGAATGGAGCAAGTTTGTCACTGATGTGAAGTTAGCAAAAAGTTTGTATACCACCAACTATGATCAGTTGTATGCATACCTCAGTCAACATGAACGACATGCTAATGAAGTACGTATCATGCATGAAAGATATCTGGATCCTTTTCCGCCCCGCCCACTGGTCAGCACAATTCTCAACTATATATAAAATTCCTCTCAGTCTCCACAACATTCAGGTTTTTCTATGTATCCACCTCCTCAACAATTTACACCAGTGTATGCAGCACCCATTCATCATCAACACCATCACACTCCAATCAATCCACAACAACAATTAGTCTCTCTACAACCATTCATATCTCCATTAGTGACACAACACTCTCAAGCTGACTTTCCTCAATTAGACTCTGGTCTTGCTGTTCCTACATTTCAGCAAAAAGAAGATCCAATTAAATGAATTAACAAAGCAATGACAGTCCTATCTGCTGTGGCATCAAGGTTTCCACCTTCGAATAATCAACTCAGAATGTGTTCCAATCCCAGGAATCAGGAAACCATTCAAGATACTAGAGTCACAGTTCAAAAAGTTCAAGGAAGACAATCTCAAAGTTTTGATGGCACTGGAAACAGAGGAATTGCTACAACTTTAAGGGTAAATTATGCAGCTGATCAACCAAGAGTTGTGAAGTGTTATAATTGTCAAAGAGAAGGGCATATGGCAAGACAGTGTACTCATCCAAAAAGGCCAAAGAATGCTGCATGGTTTAAGGAGAAATTGATGTTAGCCGAAGCTCAAGAAGCAAGTCAGATATTAGATGAAGAGCAACTTGTATTTTTAGCAGACCCTAGAATATTAGAAGCTCTAGTTGCTCAGCATACAATCCCTCAGAATTAAGCTTTCCAGACTGAAGACTTAGATGCATATGACTCAGATTGTGATGACTTATCCTCGCCTAAAGCAATTCTGATGGCAAATCTTTCAAGCTGTGATTCAGATGTTCTCTCTGAGGTACCATATTCTGATTCTTCTCAGAATGATATAATTTATTAGGATGTGCAAGAGATGCAGTATTCTAAACAAACACAGTTTGATGATTTTCCAGATAATGAGATACATAGTGATAGTAATACCATTTCGTATTCTTAATATCTCTAGGAATCACAATATGTGGTTATTCAAGATACTAATTCTTCTGCACCTAATGATTTATTGGGGCTATCTTTGGTAGAACAAATGACTGATCACGTAGCTCATCTAGATAAGGAAAATCAGACAAATAAAATGGTATACGAATCATTAACCACTGAGCTTGAGTGATACAAAGAATGAGTCACCATTTTTGAACCAAAGACTTAATGTAGATTTGAATAAAAGGGAAAAAATAATAGATTCTCAAATGGATGATTTAATTCGGAATAAAAATGCAAAGCTTGCAGCTTTTCAGCAGGAGATCGATACACTTAAAGTAACTCTTTCTAATAATGTCAAAGAAAAGGAGTCTTTATCAAAAACATTAACTGTTTTCAAAACAGAATCTAAAGAAAAAGAGTCTAAATACATTGACAAGGAAATTGTTTTAGAAAAAAAAATAAAGAACTGGAGAATATTAGTTGTAAGATGTATCGATCTACGCAAGCAATGCATATGCTAACAAAACCACAAGTTTTTTACGATGACACTCACAAACAAGCTCTTGGTTATCAAAATCCGTTCCATCTTAAAAAGGCTCAGTGGATTCAACCAACATTATATGATGGTAGTGGTATTGCTAAAGAACATGCTATGATTTATGTGATTGATGATGAAGAGACATTGATTTTAGAAGAAGAGAGTCGATCAAAGATGCTTGATAAACAAAATGATCCAATTTCAATCGAAAAGAAAATTAAGATTTCTCCAATTGATTATTCAAAGTTGAATAAGATAAAAGAAGATTTTGGTAAACATTTTGTCATTCAAAAAGAATTGTCTGCAGAACAAGCTTTCTGGTTAAAACATTTGTCTTTTTCTAAAACACTCGTCACGTCACATACACTTGTTACAATTGAGGCTCCTAGTGAACTTCCTAAGGTAAGTTTGGTAAATGAAAGTCTTAAAAAGCTAAAATATCAATTGGATAATTTTGACAATGTTGTGAAAAAGAGAACCACATCCGATGCTATTACTGCTGGTGCGTGGGGTTTTGAACATACCAGAGCGTGTTTTGTAACTAAAATAATTTCATTTTTGAAAAAGTTTTAAAGGAAAAATTTAATGTGTTTGATAAAACTCTTTTAGATGAAATTACTGAAGTTCAAACTGTTTTTAACCAAATAGAAGTGATTGTTGATCAATGTTCTGTAAACAAAAATGATTTTGAAATTCAAATTACACAGCTAAGCATTGATGATGATCAACTCCTGAAACAAATCATGTCTCGAGATATTGTGCATATTGCTGTGAATTATGTTTACATTTGTGATGTGAAAAAGTTATGTGTGAATGAATGCAATAAGTGTCTGGAACTTAAGACCGAGCTTCTAAAAAAAAGATTTGATTGAAAAAGATGTTTACGATAAACTTTTGAAAAGTTATTCAATGCTTGAAAAGCATTGTATTTCTTTGGAATTAATGACTCAACTCAATCAAGAATTTTTTTCAAAAGGATAATTTTCGTGAAAACCAAAATGCTCCTATGTTTAATCAATTATTTAAATTAAATGAATTGAAAACTCAGTCACAAGAAAAGGACACGATAATAATAAAGTTGAAGGATAGGATTAAATCTTTGATTGGAAAAGATAGTTTGGAAAATGTAAAGAAAGACATTGATGAGATTGAAACAATAAATATTGATTTGGAGCATAGTGTGGCAAAATTACTTTCGGAAAATGAAAATTTGAGAAAAGAACGAGAGCATTTGAAATCAATTTACAAAGACCAATTTGACTCAATTAGAAAGACACGTGTTCAATCAAAAGAACATTGTGACTCTTTAATTGCTCAAATTAATGCAAAGTCTGTTGAAAATTCAGATTTAAATGCTCAACTTCAAGAAAAGGTTTTTGCTATTACAACATTGAAAAATGAATTAAGGAAACTTAAAGGGAAAAATGTTGTCGATACTACTGTTTCAAAACCCAATGCCACTATTGCTATAAGAATGTTCAAGCTAGACATCGAACCTATTTCTCATAGACTTAAGAACAATAAGGATGCCCACGAGGTTTACATTGAGAAGACTATAGAAAATACTGACACTCTTCGTGGATTTGTAGAACGCGCTAGAACACAGAATCCTAGTGAACCTCTATTAGAATCTGCTTGCATGTTTACAAAACACGTTCAGGAATTGTTAGTCTATGTCTCTCAGACATGCCCTAATTCACCAAAACCTAGTGAGAAGTTAGTTGCTGTCACACCGATGAACAAGGACAAAAGAGTTAGATTTGCTGAACCTGCAGAACCTGACATCTACCAGCAATACTCACAGCAGTCTGATTCTCTTAAACTTAAAGATCTAACAAGCCTTTGTAACTTTCTACAGGAGTCAAACATAATACTATTGCTAGCGATCAAAGCTTCAGGCACTAAAAAACAAAAACAATAGGATCACGTGCCCTTCCCAAGTATCAATCAGACGATAAAGTTAAAAGACCCCACCCTATCTAGGAAAAGTTTAAATTTAGTTTGAATAAGATGAATTCTGTTTCTAAACCTGTCAGTAATACACTTGTTAAGCATTCTGTGAGAAATGCTAAGTTTGAATCTATTTGTGCTATATGTAACAAGTGTTTGTTTGATACTAATCATGATATGTGTATTATTGATTATGTAAATGATGTGAATGTGCGTTCAAAATCTAAATCCAAAAGAAATAAAATGAGAAAAGTATGGAAACCTACGGGCAAGGTGTTTAATGAAACTGGATATAGTTAGAAACCTACAGGTAGGACCTTCACTATAGTTGGAAATAGGTGCCCTGTAACTAGGATTATATTGAATAAATAGTGCCTCCTAAAGAAACCACTATTGCACCAGTAGTAACACCAACCTCGGGAATCTTAGTGTATAGCAAGAGACCAAAAGCAATAAGATCTATAGGTTCCAGTAACAAAGTTAAGATTGTAGAATCTAAAACTTCTAACTCTAAGGAACCCAAACAATCTTGGGGATCCTACTATTTTTTTTTCTGATGTTTCAAAATACTTTCTTCTCTTAACGATTGTAGGTTTTCCAAATTGTTCTCTGGTATTTGGACTCTGGCTGCTCAAAGCATATGACTAGAAATCGCTCTCAACTCATCAACTTCGTTAGTAAATTTTTGGGTACCGTCAGATTTGGGAATGATCATATTGCTAAGATAATAGGTTATGGAGACTATCAAATGGTAAACGTTATAATATCTTAGGTTTTTATGTTGAAGGATTAGGTCAAAACTTATTCTCCGTGGGTTAATTTTGTGATTTCAATCTCGAAGTAGCTTTTCGCAAGCACACATGTTTCATTCGTGACTTAGACGGTGTTGATCTACTCAAGGGATCTAGGGGTTCAAATTTATACACTTTATCTATGGACAAATTGTTGCTCTCCTCTCCTATATGTCTCTTGTCTAAGGCCTCAAAGACCAAGTCATGGTTGTGGCATCAAAGATTATCTCATTTAAACTTTGATTATATCAATTCTCTTGCCAAACATGGTCTAGTCTAAGGTCTTCCAAAACTAAAGTATCAGAAGGATCATTTGTACTCTGCCTGTGCTCTTGGTAAAAGCAAGAAACACTCCCACAAACCCAAAGCTGAAGACTTCATTCAAGAAAAACTCTATCTGCTGCATACGGATCTTTGCGAGACAATAAGGGTTCAAAATGTCAATGGGAGAAAATATATACTGGTTATAGTTAATGATTTTTCTTAGTTTACATAGGTGAAATTTCTACATGCAAATGATGAAGTTCTAGAGTTCGTAATTAAATTCCTAAAAATGATTCAAGTTCATCTGAATGCAACTGTTCGTAACATCATGACTGATAAAGGAACTGAATTTGTCAATCAAACTCTAAGGGATTACCATGAAGAAGTCAGAATCTCACATCAAACATCCGTGGCTTGCACTCCACAACAGAATGCAGTTGTCGAAAGGTGGAACTGTACTTTAGTGGAAGCTGCTCGAACCATGTTAATCTTTTCAAAGGCTTCGTTATTTCTTTGGGCAGAGGCAGTCGCGATATCTTGCTATACACAAAATCGATCATTAATCCGAAAACATCACAACAAAACACCATATGAACTTTTCCATGATCAAAAACCCTAGTTATCCTATCTTCACGTCTTTGGTGCTCTTTGCTACCCCACTAATGAAGGTGAAGATCTTGGTAAGTTGAAACCAAAAGCTGATATTGGAATTTTTGTTGGTTATGCTCTCGCGAAGAAAGCATTCTGTATCTACAATAAAAGGAACCGAATGATTATTGAAAGTATACATGTTGATTTTGATGAGTTGACAGTTATGGCTTCTTAACAGTCCAGTTCAGGACCCGGGCCTAAACTTTTAACTCCTGGAACAATCAGTTCATGACTCGTGCCAAATATTCCTTCTTCAACTCCGTATGTTCCACCAACAAAGAACGACTGGGAAATTCTGTTTCAACCTATGTTTAATGAGTACCTGAATCCTTCACCAAGTGTTGATTGTCAAGTTCATGCAGTTCCTGCTCCTGAACCTGCTATTTCAACCGGTACACCTTCATCTACTACAATCGATCAAGATCCACCTTCTACAAGTACTACAAAAAAAAATCCAGAAACACCTTCTCCTGTCATTCCTCTTGGTGTTGAAGAAGCTGGCTATGACATTGAAGTTTCACATATGGATAATAATCCCTTTGTTGAATTTCCAATTCCAGAACCTAGTTCTGAAGAATCATCTACTCAGGTTGTTATTCCAAATCACGTGCATTCAATCAATCAACCACCTAAACACATCAACAAATGGACCAAAGATCATCCAATTGACAATGTTATCGGTGATCCTTCTAGACCGATTTCCACACGAAAACAACTATAAAATGAAGCCCTGTTATGTTATTTTGACACTTTCCTTTCTTTCGTTAAACAAAAGAGTTATAAAGATGCATTGATAGAATCCTATTGATTGAAGCCATGTAAGAAGAACTCAACTAGTTTTAACGTCTTAAAGTTTGGGAGCTCATACCTCGCCCGGATCATGTAATGATTATTACCTTGAAGTGGATTTAAAAGGTGAAATTAGACGAGTTGGGAGGTGTTTTAAAAAATAAGGCTTGTTTGGTAGCAAGGGGATATCGTCAGGAAGAAGGAATAGACTTTGAGGAATCTTTTGCTCTAGTTGCTCGCCTTAAGGCCATATGTATCTTTATTCCGTTCACTGCTCATATGAACATGGTCGTCTACCAAATGGATGTGAAGACCGCGTTCTTGAATGGCATTTTGCGTGAGGAGGTCTATGTGAGTCAGCCAGACGGGTTTGTAGATCCAGAGAATCCCAATCATGTATATAAGCTTAAGAAGGCTCTTTATGGGTTGAAACAAGCTCTACGTGCTTGGTACGATTTGCTATCGTCATTTCTACTCTCCTAGAAGTTCAGCAAAGGCACCGTCGATCTAACATTTTTCGTCAGACGTGAAGGCAAGGACATATTATTGGTATAAATTTACGTTGATGATATAATCTTTGCTTCCACTAGACTTGATCTATGTGAAACATTATCAAAAATAATGTGTTCAAAATTCCATATGTCA